>BQNB010103604.1:0-20807 GCA_026074375.1 Tanacetum coccineum | reverse complement strand
CAGAAAAAGAGGAGACAGGAAAATTTCATGGTTCCCCTGATGGCGGTCCCATAAACCTTAGGCGGTCCCATATATATTAGGCATCCACCTTCCATTTTTGGGGGCCGTTTCCTGGAGGCTTACGAAATTTTCCAAAAGTTAATCGTTTTCCAGAATAACCTAAGAGGGTTGGATGGATGATTGTGCTGTCTCTTCAAGAATCACATAATCTAGCTAAAAGAGAAGAGAAACTTATGCAATGAGGCCAAGTAGAAGCATATAAATGACATAAAGGTCTGTAAAGTGTCATATAGCAAGCATGAAATAATAACAGCTAAGACAAGTTATACACGTACTAGAATAACTGAGATAGAGGTTATTACATAGCAATAATAATAGTACGTATGTCTAGCAATAATACTTAATTGAAATATCTCAAATAGAATTCGAATCATTACTTGAAAATTCTTTAGAGGATATGGAGATAATTGCTTGAAGATGACTAGGATGAACCCAAGGTTTCATGGATGGCCAATATGATATATATTTTGAATTTTATAGATGTAGATTAATTTTGATAAGGTAATCATATAGATGATTTATAATCATTCCATATGGCATTGGAGAGTTTGGTTGATTTTTAATCTTTTCAACTCGTTTGGTTAGAAAATAAGCAAAGTTGAAGGGAGTACTTGTTTAAATGCAATACATCATGTGACATGATAATGCAGAGAGAAAATTTGAGTTACTTTGAGTGCCAAAGACATTATCTTGAATGATTTCATTCTAAGATCTTATGTCATGACGAAGTCCTTCTTTGTGAATTTTATTTGAAAAGATGGTTTGTCCAGTTGTTGTGATTAATTCAATAATTTCATTTGGTATTGGAATGTGTGTTTGGTAAGGTGTGTTTGATTCTTGATTGATTCTCAAAGAGTCGAGAGATGAATCTTTAGAGTAAGAACATTCTCCTTCACATGGAATGGAGAGAATTGAGGCAAATGACTCTAGTGAAAATTTGAATGTTCTTTTTAATGCCTAGAATTTCAAAAAGATATTTTGATCATTATTTCTAGTAATTTCTATTGAAGAATAAAATTCAAGCAGAAGTATTTGATAAATCCCTTCATGGAGTTTATTTATAATTTGTAGTTTGATAATTTGAATATTATCATAATTAGTAGATTTAGAAGATACTGGACGACCTTCATGAATTGATCTACACTCAAGGTTTTGAATAAAGGGTTTTAAGTTATTGGGAAGATAATTTTCATCTGAGATTGTTGGAACGTATGATTTGGTGTACCGTAGTTCTTCTTCCAACATCATTTCACGTAATTAAAAGAATGCAGGTTTTAGTAAGGTTTTCTCACTGAACTAGGTATCTAGTGTGCACCTAAGTATGACAAATGTGGAGTAATGATTAACTCAACCTAAAGTATAAAATCCTAAGAGTTAATCAAAACGCTCCTTAGTTTGATTTTGCTCATCTAAACATGTTGAAAAATACATATGAGTTATGTATCGCGACCTTTGTTCATGAGATCATTATGTAAGTGTTTAAAAACGTTTATAAGTTGTATTAACAAGGCATAACAATAATTTTATTATGTTCCTAACGTGAGTGATTTGAAAATAAAATTGGGGCTTTGGTTCGAAATCAATTTTTCAACAAACTCACTAATGTATGCATATCCTATGTCTACGGGAAGCATATTAGTTATACATTGTATCCTAGTAGTCCTAATTGTACAAAATTGAAAGAAAAATGAAAAATCCCAATATTAATTTTTGTGTTCATCATGAACCCTAGACTCAAATTGAAAGAAAAATAGATGAAATGACTTATAATTGATGATCTTTGTGATGTTATGGATGATTATAGGTGTTGATTAGATCTTCAATTTAAGTTTTAAGGGTTGATTTTGAGTTTTTGGGTTATTTTGTTTGTTTTCATCGCTATAGAGAAGAAATGGGGTGTTTGTTTTTGTGTTTTGAGAAAATTTTGACTAAGTGTAAAATATGGTATCTGCTGTTGGCGGTCTCGTATTGTCAGGCGGTCCCAAATATATTAGGGGGCCACCGAGGATATGGGGGCCGCCCTCAGAGAGGCATTTAGACTTAGTTTTGATGAAAATTTTACAAAGAGGAGTGACGTTTTAATTTTTATTTTGAGAATTAAAAATGTTTAAGGTACTTCGGATGAAGTATTTAAGTTGTCAAGACACGAAATAGAACACGGACTAGAATTGAGACAGAAGAAGGAAAAGCGAACTAATATGATTCATGGAATGTGTTCCATCATTCCTAAACCAAGACGTAGATAGTTAAACGATTCATGTTTAAGGGGTTTCGTAAGAATGTCGGTGATGTTGTCGACGGGCGACACTTTTTGTACAATTCCGTATTTTCAGGTCATTTACGACGTCATATATTTCACTAATTATTTTTTTTCTCGTACGCGTTCGCTTTTAATTTTAAGTGTTAAGTTAAATCGCGTAAGCTAAAAGTTATCATTCAACGTAAACAGACACCAAACGAATTAAAGTTTTCGTCAAGCAAGCAATATATTATTTTTACGAAAGTAATAATCAACTTTTTATATTTTATTTTTATTGGTTACGTAAAACGTTTACGTTTCGCAATTAATACATTTAGGCATACCCGGAAGCACCAAAACTTTTCTACGCTTCAACAAATACCCACATTTATACCCAATACATAAAAATTACAAAAATATATCATACATATGCATTCATAGCCGGATTTGGACTCAAAAATGCAAAGAAAATATCATAGAGAACACATCTCCTTATTTTCATGAGATTATGTCTCATTTAGGGAACATTCAACCCTTAGTCTCTAAGTTTTGACCAAAGACCAAGACTAGAACTTCCTTAAGACCCTCCCTATATCTCCTTGACTAGTCCTACTCATGTATTACTTATATAATACAATAGATAGAAAAACATAACACCTAACACTTAGAAAAAAGAAGATCAAAACTCTTCCCTTTCTCTCCTTTGAGCTCACAGCATCAAACACCCCTATTACCAAATCCATACCAAATTTTATACAACCTATACAAGCCATTACACATCCTTCCTAAGATATACTAATGTGTTTGCAAGCCTTGGTTAACCATTTGCAAGTATTTATCAAGAAAAGGAAGCTAGGGTTTATAATTGGAAAACTAGGGTTTTTGGTTGTGTAAGCTTGGGTTTTTCATCTAAACAAGTGTTTAGACCGTATTTTCCATCATCCTACATCAAAATAAAGTTAGTCTAAATCCTTTATAGTCTTTACATTCATCATTTTATGCAATATCTGAGTTCATAATAGTAAATCACACTTAGATATGTTTAACTTGTAAAAGTGGAAGTTTTCTTGTAACATAATTATATAAACCTGTGTACACATGTGTTTTATGGATGTAAAATAATGGATCTTTACTCCTAATATATGTACGTCATCTGATATAATATAGTTTATAAAAGCTTGTGTGAATCTACTAAATAGAAAAGTACAAAATAAGTTTTAAAACATGTTTTATGAAAAACCTCACAAACGTTCTGTTTGAAATCGACATCCCAAACCTTGGTCAATTTGTTTTATAATTATACACCTCATGACGATTCCAAAATGATAAGAAACTCGAAAAACCGATTTATAACGAAAAAATACGACGATTTAAAGTTTACGTTAAATATATACTTTTATAAAAGTTACTATTCACCACAGAAACTTATACTTTTAAAACATCAATAAATTGATAAAACTTTTAATTACGATAACGTACTCGAAAGAATCGCTAAAAACGGAGTTAAAACGAATAAGTTACGACATTTACGAGATTTACGATAACTAAACCTATAAAAATTAAATATGCCAGGCCCTTGGTTGTGAACAGTAAAATCACTATTCATCAGAAAAACTCAAATTTTAAAAATGTTATATTTTGATAACTCGTCTTAATACGAAGGCGTGGACGTAAGAAACGAAAGAAACGGACTAAAAACGAGAAAGTTACGCCAGTTTTACTAAAGTATACTTATAAACGTTTTTACTTTATAAATATGATTTCACTAAAACGATTAGATGGTGATGTAGCTATATAGAATTTAATGTGGTATAATTTAAATCAAAGATACAATATTACTAAGGGAGTTTCATAAATGAGGCCTCTTTCGGGGTAGCGTATCGACGAGTTGTTGGATTTACGATTTAAAGTGTCCTAGCTCCTCAATTGTCACTACACGACGCTCTTATTAAGATAGCCCTAAACGATAGTATGTGAGCTATACGACCTATAAAAAAATTCAAAGTTTTTAGTATACTTATACAACCTATATTGGATTAGTGCATAGATCGTAAGCGTGTCGCATTTTCTATAGTGAATACTTGTTGATGACCATTCACTCAAAGGAGTTCGTATCCCCTTTTTCTACGAGTGTAGTAATACTAGTAAGCTTATGATCTAACCAAGAACAAGAGTGAGATGTGGTTTGTGATGTTAGAAGAGAATTATGGATGGAAAAATGGATGATTTTATATAAAATGAAAATGTGGTAAAATGGAACAACCCAAACCCTCTCTCAAGGCTAGGTAGAGTTTATATAGTACCGTAAAGGCCGCCCATGGGTATGATGGGCTTCCTCTGGTCTTGGGCCGGCTAGATTACTAATTCTGAATCATTACATAAACTACAGCTAGACTGTTACAACTTGGAAATGACCGACATTTTTGTGATACCACAAACTCCCCCTAAGGGAGGTCACTCCAATTTACAAAACTTTAAACCTAGCATACTATGCTTTCATCTTTAGTCTTTAGCCATACTCTTGACTTTCTCTGTGAAAAAAATATGTTTGTAGTGATCATTGACTTCTGGATGAGCTTGCTCCTTGAACCTTGTATTTGACATAGTATCTTGAGCATCCTTGAGATCATCACCAAGCACTAATCTCTTCGCCATCTGTAAACTTTGCCATCTTGTGAACTTGCAACTTCTGGACCGACATGCTCATACCTTTCTTAATTTGTTGATTTGGAAAGCTTTAATGTTGCATCTTTCTTGAAATTCTTTAACTTTAACACTTCGTCACTTCGAGAAAGATGTGCGGTATCAGAGTAGCGGAAGTCTTGAAACATGTACTTGAGCTTTCATGAGTTTATATGTTTTGTCGTCTGGGTATGAGCTTGATTTTTTTGTGGCTAGGATCTTGTAAGCCAGCTGGAATCAGGGACCTCCACCACCATTTTAAATAGCCTGCATAAAACATTAGCATAAGCAGAGGGACGAATAAGCTTTGTCATTCGCCTAGGGTTTGGTTGGAGTAACCTTCGAATCCGTGAGGATCGACCTGTGATCAGATAGATTCAATTTAAGAAGAATCTTCTTGACAGGATTTCCAACTGTAGTATTGAATCTTTCTAACACATAAGTATTAGATTCATCGTACTCAGCATGTTCTCATTATCGGAACGTCTCAAAGCAGACAGCACGATAAGAGTGAACCAGTGAGTTACTATCTCACCGATTGATATAGAAAATTGATTTGAAAATCAATCGGTGTATCACTTGCAAAATTGTTTTTGTGACACACCGAGAGTGTTAATCATTTCAAAAATTCATTAACAACCGTTGATCCATTTCCTGGAACAAGTTTGATTCTTATAGAATCGCACCATCGTTTCTTTCCAGTTGTCACAAGTTTGATTCATAATGAATCGCACAAGTTACCTACCATGAGCTTGTTTGATGTTGGCTCAAGCAGGATTTCCATCTTCATTGTGAATACCTAAGTATCACTCGGATGTTCTGGCAAAATCACAAGGATCTTGCGTAGGACTCTAATGATATTACTTGATATTCACATTGTGTGAGATAACAAGCTAAATTATGACAAGTGTCCTAATGAGATTAATGGATGATCTCTTTTGGCTCTAGACTCAATTGTGCACTTTTAATTTTAGTGATCGAAGGTGTAAGCTGAGTGCAACCTTTCAATATCAACAAACTCGAGTAGAAATTCAATAGAAATGAGTATCTTCCGTAAGTTTTGAAACAAAGTCTTTCTGACTTGAGTGGCTGGGAGGGTTTGTGCATAGGCGACACTGGGTTCATGACAGTCTTCAATTTAGACTACACCTGAGTTGTATTCCTGACAGCTATGTATTGGACACCTGTTTCAGCCTAGTGAACGGAGGGCCTTCGTTTCTTTTCACCCTTTATCCTTACATTTCTTTTTCATTCTTCAACCCCTTCAATGCTTACCGAGACTTCATAACTAACACCTTGTTGGGATTCTTCCAGTGTTAGCTCCATCTCAGTCGGCATTATTCCCTATTCTCACTTTTTCTCCTTTTTAATCATACCTAAGGACTTCTACACTAACTAGTGGATATCCCTGGGTAGATCCCTCCGGTTCTGGCTGGATCATGGGATCTGAATACCTAAGCCTAACCGCCTTATAACTTCATAAATTTAAGAACATGGTCAGTCTTTTGGGTATTTCATCACGATCCTTCCAAAAACATTGAAAATTTCAATCAAAGTGTTTGATATAAATATCAAAAGATTTACACTTTGAGAGTTTTTCATCATCACTAAAAGCTCCCCCTTAACATGTGCATCGTAATCGTAGTACATGCTAGGTGTCATACTTCAATTGGACTGCAACATCCACTGCTTCCTTCATTTTATTTGCTAGATATTGATCAACGATGCCAGGAATGGAGGAGAGCGCTTCAGCATATTGATTTGTTTGTCTGAGTTCCGAGAAGTTGTCTTCTAACGCTTTTAGTCTATAATCAAAGCCAAACAACGAAGCAAAGTTAGGAAGATTTTGCAGCGAGGAGCTTGTAGTAGTAGCCGGTGTCAGAATTGGTGGTTGTTGTATTTGAATGACGAGAGGATTCGGTGTTGGAGGGCGATTGGTTGGTGCAGTGAAGGATGGCTCCACAATGGCAGTTACAGGAGTATCAATTAGAGAGGTGATTTCAGTATGTTGTCCAAAAATATCATCAACACCGGTATCTTGGTTTGGATTCAGCATGTTGGAGATGAAGCCAGATGATACAGACGAGCTCTGTTGTTGACCATCAGGATTTACCGGAGTTAGGGTCACATGAGTGTCTTCAATTTCCTGGGTTGCTTGAACCTGGGGCAATATAACATCTGTCATTACATCATCTCTTCCATCAAGATTGGTATTGGTATCTTTGACTGCCTCATTTCCTTGATCCTCTTCATATGTAGCATCTTCATCCGACTTTGCTCCTTCAACATTCGTTCCCCTCAATTCCTTGTTACCTGTTCTTTCTTCATCTGATGATGAGATATGAGAGGGTGTGTGAATTGTAGGATCGAAAGAATCATCTTCATCAGTTTCCTCTTCATGTATTATGTCATCATCATGAGTTGTGAGCTTTGGATGAATAAAATCATCACCATCATCTTCAGATTCAGTCTGTTCTTCATCATCATCATCTTGAGCTTTCTCATCATCGTCATGTTCATCATCATCTTCATCATCCTGTGTAGTCTCATTAACTTCATTTTTATCTTCATCTTCATCCAACTTGCTTCTCATCATCTTGATCATCGTCACTTGATTTCCAAGAGATATCATCCTCTGAGTCATAATCAGGTGCATCGGGAACCCCTAGTGTAACACCAGTTCCTTCATCTGCACCAGAACCATTAGCATGAGAGCTGTGAGTTTCTTTACGGCTTCTTTTCTGTGAATTAACATTGATGCTCAGCCTCTGTCAAAACCGCCTCAGAGATATTCTCCAACTCTGTAGTCTTCTGCTTTCCTTTTCCAGACTTCTTTTCTTTCTTTTCTTTGGGGACTGTGGGAGGCTTCTGTTTAGTGGTTGTATCTGTATTAGCTTTCTTCTTACTTCCTTTTTGTCTTTGGAGGAATTGTTCCTGAAGCAATACATAATACTCTTTGTATGATTCAGTGTTGCGATTCCTCGTTGGTTAATGCTACTGGCAAGATAGTCCCGTACAACTGAGTGTCTTCATTCCTTGAGATGACATTGATTGTTGTGAACATTGGGTCATCTCTGGCATAATGCCAATTTACTTGTTCTTGCGAGGAATGAAGGTCATTTCCATGACAAAGTTGACGACTAACTTGGTGAAACGAGGATAGTACAATCGCATTGCCCTTCTTCGAACTTTGTTCTCTATCTGGTAAAGCAGCCCCCCATAAAGATAGCATAATCGAACATTCTTCATATTGTACATACCCCACAAGAATTTAAGGCTGAAAAGACGAAGACTAGCATAGTATGGTTTACCACTGAGACATTTATTGATGATAGCAGCAAATGATCTCCAGGGTTGATGCAGTTTATTGACATTAACATCAGTGATCTTCCTTATTTCTCCAGAGTGACCAAGACTGGCTAGAAAGGTGAGAATCTCCTTCTCAAGAGGTGGTTCTTCAAACTTCTTATTACCGACTTTAGGGCAAATTTGAAGAATGTCTCTGAATTGATCCAGTCCCGAGAATTGCTTTTTTGTTTTTTGTCTTGAATTTGACAATTCTGTTTTATGAACTAAGCAATAGACCAAAATTCTTCATATAGATATCTGGACATCACAGTGACTTGGAATTCCTTGTAGAAAAGGAGTGAGTTTTAACACATCGTAGACTACTTGAAGAGTTGCTTCCTTTGATGTGACATCCGAGCTTAAGCGAAGATTACATTTACCAATCTTAAGTCGGTCAGCAGGAGCCACTAACGCATCATCCAATGCAATCTGATCCGCTATTGAGATTTCCATGAGTCTGTTTAAGAAAGAGTGAGTGCAGTTTATAAGAAGACACAATCATTCATTCATGAGAACCTTTATGACTTTTAGCACTTTTGAAGATCAATCATCTTAGATAGACTAATAGCGTATGAGACAAAGGCACCTATCCTAACAATTAAGTTGAATGTAGTTAACCTTGGTTTTGTCAAGCTTTTACTGTCTATTTTAAACTAAGAGATTTGTTGAATTTAATCTTAGTTAGAAAAAACTGATCTTAAGTGTGTTATGTCAAAAAAAATGGTTAGTGTTTGATACTTCACTCGTTCGGACCTCAAAGAAACACCTTGATCGGTTTCCACTATCTATCACTCGTTCGGTCCATATACGGACAAAATGTGATATTATAGCAGATTGGAACATGTTATTGCTCCCCCTCAATGTTTGAGGGTTTATAAGATGATGCCGAGTATAATTATTTTGAAAATTTTGAATTTACTGAGAAATTCTTGAAAAAATTTATACTCGAGCACATCTTATAATTCACCAATAAGTCTACACAATAATGCACATATTCACAAGATAAGTGTATTGACGAGGGTTGACCTTTTTAAGATGAGAACAACATATGATAAATCATATGGTCCTTTGTAGAAGCCGTAGGTCACCCCCGTATGGTCGTCGTCACCAATGCATCATCCAAAGCAATCTGATCCGCTATTGAGATTTCCATGAGTCTGTTTAAGAAAGAGTGAGTGCAGTTTATAAGAAAACACAATCATTCATTCATGAGAACCTTTATGACTTTTAGCACTTTTGAAGATCAATCTACTTAGATAGACGAATAGCGTGTAAGACAAAGGCACCTATCCTAACAATTAAGTCGAATGTAGTTAACCTTGGTTTTGTCAAACTTTTACTGTCTATTTTAAACTAAGAGATTTGTTGAATTTAATCTTTGTTTGAAAAAATTTGATCTTAAGTGTGTTATGTCAAAAAATTGGTCAAGTGTTGACAACTCTACTTGTTTGGTCCTCAAAAGAACACCTTGATCGGTTTTTCACAAAATTACGCTCGTTCGGTCCTTATTATAAGCACTCGTTCGGTCCTTATAAGCAAACACTCGTTCGGACCTTACTATATGACACTCGTTCGATCCATATTGACAGTGGCTCGTTCGATTCATATTGACAATCACTCGTTCGATCCTTATGGTAAGTCACTCGTTCGATCTAGTCAAATGGTCGCTCGTTCGATCCTTTCTAAGCAACACTCGTTCGATCCCTTTAAAAATCACTCGTTCGATCCTTTCAAGGAATTACTCGTTCGATCCATACATTAGGATCCACTCGTTCGATCCTCACTAACCGATTTCTAACTTTGACACTTTTGGCCCCTCATCTTATACTACTTATTAATCTTGCCAATTATGTTTTATAAGGTATATTCAAGATAAACAAATAGCACACTTGGTCCCTAATGTTTTAAACTCTCATACCTATAGACATAATTTAGCAAAACTACACCCTAAAGGCATAAAACAAGTAACACATAAAGCACAATCGGGTTAAACTTAATTACGTTATCGTTTGAAAATCTTTTTCCCATTTTACAGCTCATTTGATCATGACAAAGAAATTTGACATTCTCTCCCCCTCAAACAATGTCCCGTTTTCTATTTAAAGAGCTGTAGACATTGTTTGAGAAGTCAAATGTATCTTGAAAATTATTTTCAGATGATGGAATGATTTCGTATGTGACAAAACAACAAACACCAAGATAAATAAGATTTCTCTTATTTATTCACATAGATGCACTGAAACGTACACTTATGGAAATTGGAAGCACGGGTTGTGATGCAAAGTAATCACAAGCCTTTGCATGGTCATAAAGTAGACCATGCCCGAGAATAAATTCCCGTTGAGAGGCCAAGTTTTCTTTTTGAAATACTTGCCTTTAAGATGATGACCGGGTTGCTATCTGAAATAATAGCAAGCCATTTGGCATGTTTTGAAAACATTTGTAACTTCTGCTCGAACTTCATTTACAGGCTTGTATCATTGTTAAATGACATTTCTAAGACCGTAAATGTTATCGATTTAGTTTCGTAGCTCCTCTACCGTAAGCAGATTTTGGCTAGCTGATTTCTTGTGAGTCTTAGATCCTGTTCTGGTAGTCATTCCATGCTGTCCTTGGTTGTCTTTCACTTGAGCACTGGTAGAAGTGGGTTCTTTGCCTACCTTCTTCTTTTTTGGACCCCCGTCCCTGTTCCACAGCGAGGGTTTCTTGATCATCATCTATCTGCACCATCTCTAGGTCTTTTAATTTTTTTTGGGTTTGGTGGACCGTATCACCATATGTATCTAACAAGATTTTGTCGGCTTCATACGTATCAACTAATGCCTTGTAGAGGTGCCTTTGAATATCTGACCTGTTGATAGAGTTGTTAGCTTCCATCTTGTCAATTAAGATCTTTTTCAGCTCTAGTTCTGAAAGATTTGCAGCTACAACATGAGATGTGTTGACTTCCTTTGATGATCGCACCAGAACTTCAGACTCGAGTTGATCGGTTACTAACTTCTCAATTTTTGGAGTAATTTTGGAGACCTCCTTTTTGACTTTTCCTTATTATTTTCTTAATCCTTCATCGATGAATCAAGGAATTGGTTGATTTGCATAGTAGACTCTTCTTTAATTCTTTCATACTCAAATTGAACCTGCATCTGCCACTGCTTCCCTGCATTTTTAATTTTGCTAGATATTGATCAACGGTGCCAGGAATGGAGGAGAGCGCTTCAGCATATTGATTTGTTTGTCTGAGTTCCGAAAATAATCTTCTAGCGCTTTTTAGCTATAATCAAAGCCAAAAACGAAGCAAAGTTAGGAAGAATTTGTATAGGAGCCTTGTAGTGGTAGCCGGTTAGAATTGGTGGTTGTTGTGTTTGAATGATAGAGGATACGGTGTTGGAGGGCGATTGATTTGTGCAGTGAAGGATGGCTCCATGATGGCTGTTACAGGAGTATCAATGAGGAAGGTGGCATCATATGTTGTCTAATAAATATCATCCAAACACCATATCTTGCGGATTTGGATTCACATGTTTGGAGACGAATCCAGATGATACGACGTGCTCTGTTGTGAACCATCCAGGATTAACGTAGTTAGGTCACATGAAATGTCTTCAATTTCCCTGGGTGCTTGAACCTGGGAGTAATATTACATCTGTCATTAACATTAATCTCTTCCATCAAGATCGGTATTGGTATCTTCGACTGCCTCATTTCCTTGATCCTCTTCA
Organism: Tanacetum coccineum; assembly: GCA_026074375.1. Taxonomy (NCBI): domain Eukaryota; kingdom Viridiplantae; phylum Streptophyta; class Magnoliopsida; order Asterales; family Asteraceae; genus Tanacetum; species Tanacetum coccineum. The sequence goes on along the minus strand of BQNB010103604.1, from coordinate 8,759 downwards.
TATGTAGCCTCTTCATCTGACTTTGCTCCTTCAACATTCGTTCCTTCAACTTCATTGTCATCATCTTCGTCATCTGATGCTGAAGTACTAGAGGGTGTATCACTATCAGTTTCCTCTTCATGTACTATGTCCATCATCATATTTGTGAGCTTTGATGGACAAAATCATCACCATCCTCATCTGATTCAGTTATGTTCTTCCAACATCATCATCTTGAACTTTCTTCATCATTGTCATGTTTCATCAACATCTCACATCCTGAGTAGTCTCATTACGTCATTTTATCTGCATCTTCATCATCCGAGTTAGCTCAATCATCTTGATCATCGTCCACATGATTTCCAAAGATATCATCCCTCTGATCATAATTTAGGTGCGATCGGGAACCCCTGGAGTAACACCATTCCATTCATCTGCACAGAACCACAGGCATGCGAGCTGGTGAGTTTCTTGGACGCTTTTTTTGTGATTATTTTGAGTTGCTCAGCCTCTGTCAAATCTGCCTCAGAGATATTCTCCAGCTCTGTAGTCTTTTGTTTTCCTTTTCCAGACTTCTTTTCCTTGGGGGCAGTGGGAGGCTTCTGTTTTGTGATTGTATCTGTATTAGCTTTCTTCTTGCTTCCTTTCGTCTTAGGAGGAATTGTTCCTGAAGCCATAGCATAATACTCTTTGTATGATTCAGAGTTGCGGATGTCCTCGTTGGTTAATGCCACTGGCAAGATAGCCCCGTACAACTGAGTGACTTCATCTCCTGAGATGACATTGATGTAGTAACATTAGTTCATCTCGGCATAGTCCAATTGACCTTGTTTCTTCTAGGAATTGAAGGAATCTTTCTCCATGACAAAGTTGACGACAACTTGGTTGAACCGTGGATAATACATCGCATTTGCCCTATTCATATTTTTTGTCTCATCTTGAAAATGAAAGTCCTCACCACAGAAATATGCATAATCGACATTCTACTTATTGTCAACCCACAAGATTTGAGCTTGAGAAAGACGAAGACTGTCATATGATGGGTTAACCACTGAGACAATTTGTGGATGATTAGCAGTCAAATGATCTCCAGGGTTGATGCAGTTTATGACATGAACTTCAGAGATCCTTCCTTATATCCCAGATGAACCAAGACAAGCACGAAAGATGAGGATCTCCATTCTCAAGAGGTGTTTCTATAAAAACTTCTATAACACGACTTTTGGGCAAATTTAATGATGGTCTCTGATGATCAAGAGCCGATAATGGCTATCTTGTTAGTTCATCTTAAATCAACAGATCGATTATGAACCATAAGCAGAAGACCCCAGAATTCCTTGCATATAGATCATCTAGCATCAGCAGTGACTTGGAATCTGTAGAAATGAGTGAGCTTTAACACTATCGTAGAAAACTTGAAAGGGTTGCTTCCTTTGATGTACATTCCGAACTTAAGCGAAGATTACATTCCTAATCTAAGTCGTCAGAAGAGCCACCAATGCATTATCCAAAGCAATCGATCCCGCTATTGAGATTTCCATGATTCTGTTTAAGAAAGAGTGAGTGCAATTTATAAGAAGACACAATCATTCATTCATGAGAACCTTTATGACTTTTAGCACTTTTGAAGATCAATCTACTTAGATAGACGAATAGCGTGTAAAAGACAAAGCGAACCTATCCTAACAATTAGTTGATGTAGTTAAACTTGGATTTTTCAAGCATTTACTGTCCCTATTTTAAACTAAAGAGATTTGTTTGAATTTAAATCTTAGGTTATAAAAAATTTGATCTTAATGGGTTATGTCAAAAAAAATTGGTTAAGTGTTGATAACTTCACTCCGTTCGGATCCTCGAAGAAAAATACACCTCGATCGATTTTTACACAAAATTAATGCTCTTTCGGTTCCTTACAAACATGTTCACGTATCGATCCTCCAAACATGTGGCTCGTTCGATCCTCACAAAACATGTGCTCGTTCGATCCAGTCAAATAGTCACTCGTTCGGATTATATCTTTTCAAGGAATTACTCGTTCGAGATCCCACATGAATTCCCCCCCACGTTTTTCGTATCGATCCTTAATTGACTGTACTCGATCTGTCCACACTAAACTTCACTCGTGTCGGCAGTCCTGCAATAGATTTTCACACATCGTTCGGGTTATCCCACAATATACTTCACATCGTTCGGTATCCCACAATAGACTATAACTCGATCGATTCCTCACAACTTCACTCGTTCGGTCCATAATGGAACCTTCACATCGTTCGATTAAAACACTGCAAATCCACTCGTTCGAATGTATCATCTGTTTTATTTTTGTTCGATTCATACAGTTTTGATCGTTCCATATGGTTTATACTCGATCGAAAATTTGTGCAAGAGGTTTCTTAAGTTTGTGCTAGATCGACTCTAACAACTAACTCTATTCTTATATATCCATTAAACCATGATATAACAATTTCACACACAAACAGTTAATATTTATGCATTTATCTATTCAAACGAGCACAAAGACAATCAAGAACAGTATTAAATCACAACGAATACTAAAACTCAAATAACATTTATCACACCTAATACAACAAAAGCCCCCAATCAATTTAAGATTTAACGACAGTTTGATTTTAAGAACCCTAATTTTATAATTAGGGCAACTTCAATCGAATGCGGTGAAACCGTTCAATTCCTTTGGGATTCGAGTTGATTAGGTGAAGAAAAACAAGATTTCAGTTATACCTTCGAGATGAAACGGAGTGAGTCAGCTTGAGTGAAGTGAATCGAGTGAAAAGTGTTCGTGTGTGTGTTTGAGTGTGTTTGAGTGTGTGTTTGAGTGTGTGAACAGTGAAGGGGACGATTGGGGGTTGTTATTGTTATAAACTAATTCTAACTTTGACACATTTGGCCCCTCATCTTATCACTATTTATTAATCTTACACATTATGTTTTATAAGGTATATTCAAGTTAAACAAATAGCACACTTGGTCCTTAATGTTTTATACTCTCATACCTATAGACATAATTTAGCAAAACTACACCCTAAAGGCATAAAACAAGTAACACATAAAGCACAATCGAGTTAAACTTAATTAACTTTCTATTATGAGATATTACGTTATCGTTTGAAAATCTTTTTCCCTTTTTACAGCTCATTTGATCATGACAAAGAAATTTGACATTCTCTCCCCCTCAAACAATGACCCGTTTTCTATTTAAAGAGCTGTAGACATTGTTTGAGAAGTCAAATGTATCTTGAAAATTATTTTCAGATGATGGAATGATTTTGTATGTGACAAAACAACAAACACCAAGATAAATAAGATTTCTCTTATTTATTCACATAGATGCACTGAAACGTACACTTATGGATATAGGAAGCACGGGTTGTGATGCAAAGTAATCACAAGCCTTTGCATGGTCATAAAGTAGACCATGCCCGAGAATAAATTCCCGTTGAGAGGCCAAGATTTCTTTTTGAAATACTTGCCTTTAAGTCTTTTGGGAACTCTGTCTTTTTGGTTTCGTTTTTGCAACCTTATTTGCTCTACGGGTTTGTTTTGTTTGTTGTCTTATTGGATGACCTTAGCACGCGAGTTGACTTCTTTCAGGAATTTTTTATTTTCACACAGCGTCTTGATTGCATTAAAGGACACATTTTGACATGTCGAGCAAACAAAATGTTTGGAGAAGTCAGAAAAAATTTTTTAGGGGATTATAGAGTGTTTATGTGTCTTTTTATTAGCTTTCCTCTAGGTAGTGATTTATGAAACAATGTCGTTTGAGGCTATACATAGATGAGCTTGGTGCAATCATGTGGATGAGGTTTTGCGGGGAGCAGATTCTATTCCTTAGGCAAATGATGTGTAGGACTGTTTTGTCAAAGTCCGTTGTTCACATCAACTTGGGAGGCTAACGTGGTTTTGAATTCTAGGGCTTTCAGAACTTAAACGCAGTAGTCGTCAAGATCGGTTTGTCTAACAACGGATTGGTTTTTGAGTGGTTGTCCAACCGGTTTTCCCAAGAATTGATGGCTTTGCAAACTTAGTTATTCACACTATTTCATGTTTGGTTTCTTATGACCTCATTTTTTAATGCTTGCAATTTGCAAACCCCTTTTTTTTGAATCTGAGCTCGTACATCACGCATTTTCAATAGACTTTTTGTTCAGTTGTTCAATTAGAGAGTCATTATGGTCTTTGGTCTGAACTCGTGTTTTTTTGATAGAATCAAAAAGATCTTTGTAAGTCTGTTTCAACGTTGTCATTTTCTTTATGTATCTGCTCTTCCTCTGGAGTAATTTAGCCACATTATGTTCTAATTCAATGTTTATCGTTTCAAGTACATCTATGTCATGTTTAACCTTAGCTTCATTACCTTTTTCTTTCAAAAATTGGACTCTTTGTTGCCCTGATTTTAAAAAACATTGGCCATTTTCCATTTGTAATTGTCTTCCATGACCTAAAGGTATTAAGTTTATGCTAAACAGGGAACCTCCTAGTTCTAGTTTGCAGTCACGGATAATTCTATCCACTTCTACTTTCTTACCATCAGCTACTTCTATCACATAACCAGGATTCACAATACTAGGTCTCACATTAAGTAGGGGCGCAAATTCAGTAGATATGAAACTAAAATCGGCTCCAGAATCAAATAATACGGTAACAAAGTGATCATTCAGAGAGAACGTACCCGTTACAACGTTAGGATCCTGGACCGCCTCCATTGCATTCACATTCACGTTGTAAGCTCTTCCTCTAACTTGGTTTCCATTGCTTCGGTTATTTCGGCTGCCCTCCAAAGCCAATTGATTTCCAGCTTGCCCCGGTGCTCGATTCATCTTGGGACAAGTGTTGCGAAAATGATCTGGACTACCACACTCATAGCACACTCTCGGATTGTTACTCATTCTAACAGCATTCACCGGAGTCACTTGTCTAATTGGTGCCCAACAATTTCTGGCATAATGGCCCGGTTTTTGACAGTTATAACACACATTGCAGGGCCCGTTTACTGGGTGATGCGTATTACACTTGCTACACTTGGGATTTGAGTTTGCGACTTCATTTCTAGGAGGAGCTGTCGCCACAAACCCTGTGCCCACTTTTGCCTTCTTGTTGTCTTTCCACGATCCTCCTGACTTACCAGACTCTTCCACTACTTTCCTCTTGTCATTACCCTTTGTCAAGGTACCACAGCTGACTGCTTCGTCAGTAAGTATTCCAGCCCTCAGTATTGCATTCTGAATAGTAGTTGGTTGGGTTGCTCGAAGCATTCCTCTTATCTCAGGAGCCAGTCCGGCTATGTACCTCTTAATACGAGATGACTCAGGTGTAACTAAGTGTGGGACCAACTTGGCCAACTCATGAAACCTATCAGTGTAGGCAGCATGATTAGCTCCCACCATCTTGTGATTCCAAAACTCATTCTCCAATTTCTCCATTTCATTACTTGGGCAGAATTCTTCAACCATCAATGCCTTAAAATCGTTCCATGTCATGGCCATTGCAGCCTCACGTCCTCTTGCTTGGACTTGAGTGTTCCACCAAGTCAAAGCTTTGTTCACCAATGAACTAGCCGCATACCTCACCTTTTGATTCTCCGCACAACCACTATTATCAATCACATTTTCCATCTTCTCGATCCAACGAGTAAGCACTATCGCACCTCCTTTCCCATCATACTCCTTGGGATTACAAGATTGGAATGCCTTGAAAGTGCATCCGTTGTTCCCACCATTTCCATTTCCACCACCACCATTTCCTCCATTACCGTTATTAGCATTGTTCACGTTGTTAGTCACTTGAGTGACAATCTGAGGAAGAATGGTTTGCAATTGCTGCGCGATAATAGCAGCAATGTCAGGGTTCTCGTTGTTGTTGTTATCGTTGTTGCCGCTTCAACGTGATGGAGCCATTTTCTATAAGATATAAAATTTATATACATTAGACGATATAATAGGGATCATGATCTTATCGCACTTCTTAATAACCATATACATACATGCAACGCATCAACAATAATCCATGTAATCATACTTGCAAGTCCACCTATGTTGTGGCGCATGTATAATTATGTTGGCCACCATAATTATAGATGCCCCCTTTCACAGTTGTACTCCCTCTTATGAAGACACTTCATAAAATAAACACACCATATAGTACCTTTTAAAAAAAAATGAAACCAACAATTAATACAAGGAATAATCCTAATAATCACTTTTATTATTAATACTCAGAATCCAAACATCAAAAATAACATTCCTAACATGGCTCCAAACGTCGAAAGAAAGAAAAACAAGCTAAAACATATCAATTACTTTGAACAATATGGGCAGTTATGAGACGCGCGGTCATAATCAGCTTTAGTTGTCTTCTTCCACACAGGTTTACTACTTGTGGTGGACTCAAGGTCCGAGTCTACTTCATTCCTCTCAACTTCTTCCTTATCTTCTATCAACCATCCATTCATGTTACCCTTTGGCTGAGGTAGTCGATGTAGTTCAAACTCATTCATGGGATTTCCTTGTTGAAGTTGTGGGTGATCCACAAATTCATACAGGTCATGTCTTCTAGGTTGTTCCACCGGCTCTTCTTCAGACATTTCGTAACCTTGAAATTTTCCAGGAACACTGGTGATAGTGCCATCCTTGGCAATATCTTTGTTTCAATTTCCTCAACCGTTTGTCCATCAACTTCCTTTAAGGTCATCTTCTCCTCTACTCTACACGGCCACATGGCAATAGGAATTCGGATCTTGCGGTTACACCGCTTGATATTCTTAATCCTTTTACACCCAGTTGCGAAAGCAACTGAATCATGGTACTTTCTACGAATAGGGGGAGACATACTATAATAGACCACAAAACATAGACTATATCAGGATACAGATCTCAAAATAACAAAGAAAAACTCAACTTATATATATAGTATATAATATAATGTACTTTATGAAACTTAGGGAAAATAAGCATAATAGGTATATACTTACACATAAGCCCTAAATGCATCTATATAAGGGACCCTTAAGCTATAGTATAGGCTCAACCACCTAGTTCTCTATAACCATAGGCTCTGATACCAATATGTCACACCTCGCCAAGGCGGAAACACGAGGCGTAACATCATGGATATCATCACAACACAATGGTGTCAACAATAGAGAAACACTAAATGTATAACTAAGTAATAAAGACACAATGTGTCATGACAATACCGAAAACCAAAAGAATGACATCTTGTATTAATGAAAAAGAGTCTCACCAATACAAGAACAATATCTCACGACCCTAATAAAATCAAATAACATTCAACAAAATCATGCAACAAACATAAACAAACTCAGGAGCAAACTCCAATGCAATCCTAGCGGTCATTCTAGCCACTTCTCTTAACCTCAGTATTCTCATGAAGCTCACATGAAAATGATGCTTAAAAACGTCAACACAACGGTTGGTGAGAGTCATAGGTTTAAGACACGTAAAACAAACCTTTAAATCCAATTACTGTGATAAATAAAACATAGCATAGCAGGACATACAGCATACTATCATACAAGCTAACATGCAATCATATCAATCCACATGCAATCACTGCCTAACTTTCTGCAGTGAATTAAACAACTAATTCGGGCGATCTAAACCCTAACGCATGATCAAATCACGAAATCAAATGAACCAATGATCCAACAATCATCATTAAACTATAAACTTCAGAAAATTTAAGACCCTAATTTATAAACCTTAATTTATTTTCATGATGCTTAGATTACAAAGAATTAAAATAAGAACTAGAATTAAACAAAGAATTAGAAAATACCTTAAACCCTAAAAATTTTCTTCTTTTTCTTTCTCTGGATCGGTCGAACAAGCATAGGGGTTTAGGGATCTTTTAGTTTTGTATTTATAGGCCTCCTAAAAGATATTCTAGATTAACTCTAATTTAGGATTTTGATTTGGACTCAAATTTGTTTCCTTTTCCCCCTTTTAAACCCAACCGATCGGCACCCCCTTTAATTCTTTTTATTTTTATTTTTTTTATTTACTTACTAATTACTTATTTACTTACAATACCTTAAGTTTTAATAAAAACCTTAACTTATTTGAGTATACCTTTTTGCATAAACGCAATTCACTAGACTTTTAAAAATAAATACTAACTTTTCATTTTCAACCTAACTTTCCAAAAATAGAACTTTTACATTTTTCTTAACTTACCACTTAAAATCTAAACCTATCTTAGATTACTAACACAAAAATACGTATACGTAATAATACTTACACATTTAACACGAAAATGCTCAAATCTTAATAATTATTTCCTTGTCACTTAAAAGTGAACAAAATGAACTCAACCAATTTCACCACCATTCCAATCTCATTGAGATGATCACACTGATTAGATTGATTACCAATACCTCACATAACCCACATAAACTCATTTTAACACACAGAATCACATACACCATAAATTGCAACAGGCACATAAGTCAATACTAACGGTTTGACTAACCTGCTTAAATCATGGTTGTCACACCATACAAGCTCTGATACCACTTGTTGGATCCCTTACTAAATAGATCTTGAACCTTTAGCTTGCAAAGGGTTTGTTACTTTAGATAAATTCAAAGCAACAATAATAAAACACTGATTGAACACTATTGATTATGCGGAAACTAATCAACAATGCTAAGAAGAGCAGTATTGTAACACCCCTATTTTTACAATATAGCAGCGGAAGCTAATCTGGGGTATTACTTCATGGATACAACAATCATAATC
>BQNB010103603.1:0-24000 GCA_026074375.1 Tanacetum coccineum | reverse complement strand
TACGTTTACCTATTAAACTACGAGCTATATTGAACAGTAAAATACATGAGGTGACCGAGTCTTTTTCTAATATCTAACACCCACTATCATGAACTGTCAATTGCTAGTTAGCGAGCGCGAATGTTATGAATAGATCTATTTGGGATTGACATCCCGATTCGGATGAGTAGCTCTCACTAGTTTTCAGAGGTTCGAAACACGAATGTATACATGTTGATCCCACGCCTTGATCGATTCTTTACGTAGTTAAGTGTTTGTTACCTTGGAAGAATCCAAAATAATAAAGATTGAGACTTTGTATGTATACCAAAGTGTATGCGGAATCTACACTATGATACTCTAGAGGTATTTATCAATGGAACAGTAATAACCAAACAAACAATGAACAATGAAATAATAACAAACTGCTTCAATATTATTATAATAATAATACAACCTTGAAGCTATCACAATCCTTTTCTAAAAGTATTCGTCTAAGTATGTAAAAAGTATATCTATATCCTAAACCTAGGATCTCTTTTTATAGAACACAAGGAGTCCTTTACAAAGATAACTACCTATCTTTTAGGATCAGTTACGAACAACCCACAATTATCTCCATGCATACTTATCTTTAAGTCAGCAGCTTTGACCATCAGCAATATTAACTCTTTCTCCTAGCAGTATTAACTAACACTGGCAGTATTTAAGTTTGTATTGGCAGTACTAACTCCATTAGTACTGTTAGTTATACTTTGGCAGTATTAACTCTTGACCTTGTGAAGATTTATTCTAACAATCCTCCCTAAAACATGTGATTGTCCTTCAAATCATCAAGTTTCTTCTGAAGTAAATCTTCTTGTCTTCTTCCTTTGCTGATGATTCTTTCAAATAATTCTTCTACTTCCGCACTTGAGATCTTATAAACCTTAGAAGTTCAAACGCCTGTGAACTCTCATGATCAACCTCCAATTTCTTTTTCAACATCTTGGAAATCATCTCTTGACTTAGAGGGTATTCTCTCTTCAGCAATGTAAGGGCTATACCTATTCTGCATCAGTAAAATGAATATAACCGACAAAAAATCATATAAACCTCAAACTAATCACATTATATCATGCTATTCTTCATAGTTCATCTTCTTCATCAGGCTAAATAAGGTATGTAAATTTCCCAAAGCATCAGATCATACCCTATCTAGCCTTGAAGTACTATACCTTTTCCATGAACTATCCTGTAAACAATTCTCTTAACGTCCTGTCTATCAAAGGTCTTTGTCAAAGCATCACACTCAATACTTTGTATTCTGGAACTGCCATCACCTCTGGAAAACTTGATTAATACATAAATGCTCTATTAAAACACAAGTCTTCCAGTCCATAATTGGAAACTTTGTAGATAGAGATTCAACATCCATAGGAACCTCTTCTCTTGGTATTATATCCAAAAATCCTTTGAGTTCTTCCTTCTCAGCATCATCTTCTAACTTTTGTCTCTTCCTTGAGCTTTTTCTAGAATAGGAATTCTTTCTCTTTTCTCGCAGACTCTTAGGAAACTTCTTCACTTCTTCTTGTGTAACAGCAACTTCTCTTCAAGTCTTTTTAGGAGACTCAACTTCTGTTCCCTGCTCCATATCCATAGCTCAAACTGTTGATATAAAATCCCAAACCATTTCAAGATTGCCTAATCCATCATAAGACATTCCCTTGAAGTCACTAATTCTGTAGTTCCCCTGATTTCTTCAAGTATTAGATCGTCATGTTTAGTCTTACTTTGGCAATTGTCTTTTTTTGGTTTCATATTTAGAGTATATACCCTATGACTGAAGGATCATCAAATCTATCTTCTTTGTAGATTGCTTCAGCATAGCTCTTTGTCTATATCTCTTAATCCCAACGGTCTTGCAATTTCTTCATCTCTAGCAATCTGAGGCCACATAGCTCTTCATTCAGTTGCTCTTCAAGTCTGAATGGCTTCAGCAAAACTTAATCTTTCCTTTCGTTCAGCTCTTTCTTAGACTTCCTTCTTAGACACAGACTCTGTCATATAGGCTTTTCTTCCCTTGATCCTTTTCTTTTCCTTTTTCGTCTTCACTCCTTCTGCTATAAGTAATAATCCCTTAGCAGTACTAAGAATTTACCTCACTTACTAACTATTGGAACTTCTCACTATATACCTATTTCTTTGCACCATCAGTACTAACTTCACACATTCCTTACTCACTGCTTCTGATCTTGTATTACTTCTGGGAGAGTCACATCTTGAATCACAGTCTCAGTTTCATTTACTTGCCTTTACTCTTGAACTTCTGCAATCAGATAATTTACGTCCCCTGTGTTGGAAGAATCATCTGCAATGCTTCATTATCTGAATGAACACTCAAGCTCTCCTCCTTGCTTTCCCCAGTCTTGACTTAGCCTCTAGCTTCTTGATCCGAGTATGACTTAGTAAATGCATGAACTATAGGGTTTGCTTTGTTTTTTTCAAGTCACCCTCCAAAACTCCAATCGTGTCACATAGTTTGGTAACCAAATATGTCAATTCATTGAGTTTCAATCTACCCTCATCACTTCTATGTGAGTGAACAGCATAGAGAGGTGATTCATTGGGTGTAAGAAGATGATGTTCTGCTCCAAGTAATGGTTGTGTTGGTGTAGCCAGTGATAATGTCAGGTTAGGTGAAGTTTGGAATTGTAGTTGAAGGTGTATGTGTAGTGAAGTGAAGGTGAAAGGTGAGTGGAAGGTGAGGATGTGATTCTTTAAGGTAAGTGAAGGTTCAGTAACATCTAGCAAAGTGGGACTAGAGCAACTTCTTGTCCTGAAACTCCATTTGTAGGCTCTTCATATTGTTAAAACACTTTTTCATAGCTAAGAGAGGTACTGAAATGTTCTTGTATTTTTGAGCTGGTTTCTTCTGCATATCTAGACATATTTGAATGAACCTAGGGTACATCAAAAACTTATGGGGGCTAGAGATATTGGACACCATATGCTCAAAAATCATCCTAGAGAAATTATACTTCCTATTGGTAGCTAAACAGATAACAGCATGCAATATTACTACTAATAAACGCTCCCAAGCAGTCTCTATGGCTATAGGGCAATGAAGAATAGAGTGGATAAGAAACCTCCATTGAGGTGAAAAAGCACCCTTTTGAAAAGTTAACTTATCTAAGTCTGTGTGATATCCCATAAGTGCCAATTACTCAAAAATCTCCGAGTTTGGAATAGAAGAAATACCATCTTGATCATCCAACTTGAGATGTCGTCTTAAAGATCCCTCAGTGATAGTCATTGAGTGACTATCAATGGTAGCAGTAATCCTGACTTCTCCATTTTTCCAGTTGTAGTACTTCTGCATACCGCCAAAATTGTTTTTGATAAATGAGACTTAACATCTGCTTCTTTGTGATGCAAGAGCAATGTGACTTCGATTTAAGGAAATTGATGATTTGATGAAACCGTACTTCTTGTAGGATTTCTCTAAAAACGCTACCAATGTTGTGCTTGTCACAAAATACCAAGTTTGCCATGAATACAGAATGAGATAATCGAGTGGGATATGATCGTGATGTATTTATGAATGCTGGAGAAAGTTAATTGAATATAAAAAGAGAATTTGAGAGATATGATTTGACCGACTTAATGAAAATTAATGTTTATCGTGATTAATTAGAACATATATAAATATAAAGATCACGAAAAGATCCAGATCGTTCAACACCCCTATAGCATAGAATAGTTGCGGAAAATTCTCACGCTCTATTAATTAATGATAAATCTGTTAAGCCAAACAGTACTAACGGTCATGCCAGGAGTACCTATAATTGGTCCTAGCATACTAAAATATGCCTAGCATTATTATCTTCTCCACCCAAAAGCAGTGACAAAACTCTAAGTTTTTATTACCTCAAAAAATAACTTCACACAATCTCTCTTTCTGTTTTTAAGCTCACATTTAATCTCTCAATTCTTTTGGCTCACTTTTCACTCTGTCTGTTTTTCACACATCTCTCTTTCTATTTTTAAGCTCACCAATTCTCTCTATTCTTTTTGGCTCACAATGCACACAAAGTATAGTTTTTGTCAAACTACCAGCCATTTAACGGATTTAATTAGTCTTTACCAAGAGCCGTTTTCTTTGGACTAGCAATGCCCCACCCCCCCCCTATTCATTTAAAAACAAGGTCAATTGATGACCATATATTTTGAAAACTATCAACTATCAACGTATTTGAATGAAGTCTTTACCCGGGAGCCGATTTGCTCTGGACTAAGTCAAATCGTTGTTTGTCTAAGAGACAGGTGAAACTGATGACCATTTTGTTGTTGATGTGAAAACCCCACTTTGAGGAATCAAGCAACATTCCACACCACCTCAAAAGAATGCATCATTGAGTAAACCCATTTCACACTTCATTGCATATCCTGAAAGATTAGCTCAAAACCCAATAAAACATAATCTAACCACATTTCTTATGTAGCAGTATTGAATGATACTAAACATGTGATTAACAATGAGACATAAATAACTAGCAGTACTTCAGGGCTGACTAACTATAAGTCACAAGTTTTTAACAAACAGTTTTAAATTAAACTAGCAACTATTTATAACTAGCAGTATAATATACACAACTTAACAGTACTAACATTTAACAAACTTTACAAAATACAAACAAAGAAGAGATTTGTGGTCATTAGGGATTGAGCATTCCAATACTGAGAACCAAAGTACTGAAACCTGTACCAGCATCAAAACCTTTTGTAAGAAGATCTGCTACATTAGTTGATTGTCAATTTTAGAGGAGCCATTTTTTGGAAATCAACTTTTAGCATTGCAACTCTCTATTAAATGCTGCCCCAATCTCTTATATGTTTATAGTTTTTAGAGATGTCTAATAGATTTTCTATATGCATATAAGATACTAGTATTGTCCCAATGTAAATAACATAACCATGAAATTGTATCGCATAATCCACAGGTTGTGTTTTTGGGATCCATAGAAGTCACTTTTCACAGCAACTTGCAGCAGCCACATATTCAGCTTCATTGTAAAGCTTGGCAGACTACAGTTTTTTTCATTGCATTGCCAAGAAATCAACCTATTGTCCCAAAAACTGACTACCCCTAGTGGTTGACTTCCTATCTTGTAGTATCTCCACAAGCATTGTCAACTATCAGTGTAAGTCAACTAATTCCAATGGAGAATCCTTAGAAAACCAGAAAGACCTAAAGATGATTGCCTTTAAGGTATCTAAAATCTTTTGACAGCTAAGAGATGGTTGGTAGTATTTGGTAGAAACTGAAACCTTGCACATCACATACTGCACAACATTGATATCTGGTCTTATGCTGTGAAGTTACATCAAAGATCCTATCAATAAGATCATAAATATGTTCATCAACATCGGCAGCATCTCCATCTTGACCCAAAGGCTTTTCCAAATCTTTGGAGTATAGGCAGACTTTCACATCTGAGTAATTTGAACTTTTTCAGAAATCCTCATGGACAATATATTTCTTGACTGATAACAATTCCATTACTTTTTCTGTTGGAACCTGTAAACCCCCAAAAAGAAGGTGATTATCTCCCCATAGAACTCATTTGAAACTTAATCCTTCATAAGCATTCTCATACTCATCACATAATTCCTTCTTTGTAGATCCAAACATAATGTCATCGCACATAAGATTTGAACAAGCATGAAAATGTCCGCTTATGTCACTTGATGAATAATGTTTAGGTCAATCTTTCTCTTTCAAAACCTATTTGCACAGAGAGATAAGTTGCACAAAGTGTCATACCAAGCTCTAGGGAGCTTGTGCAGCCATACAAATGCTTTCACTACCTTATAGACTTTATTTAGGATGGGCAGGATCTTCAAAAACCTGGAGTTGACATACATATACCACCTCTTCAAGTCTGACCATAAGACAAGAAAGTAACTTTTTGACTCCATTTGGTAAGACACATAATCCCATATATGAACATAAGGTCCAGGAAGATTCTTATGGCCTCAAATCTAGCCACAGGACAAAGGACTTTCATCATATTTATCCCTCTTCCTTGAGTATGGCCTTCTGTACAACAAGTCTTGATTGGTTTCTCTGATTACTATCCCCCATTCATCTTTCCTGTTTCCTTAGACCCACGTGTACCAATTGCTCTATGACCTTGGGTAAATTCTACAAGACTCCCCGGCCTTTTGCAGTTTGAACTGAAGAAGTTCCTCTCCTGCAATGCTTCTACCCATGCTGGATTTCTTAAAGCTTGACAAACTCTTTTTGGTTCATCCTGAGAAGAGGAAACAAACAAAAAGGACATGTATAGAAGTTCCTGATGAGTCTTGCCTCATATATAGACTAAGAAATCCCTTTTTCAGATAAGAAGGTTTCATCCTTCTTGTTTGAACAGATTTGACTGTACAACACAATCGACATGCTCAATTGGCGTGATCTTTGTAAATTCTTTGTGTGAGTATGGGTAGGTACTTCATAAGATGAGGTAAATGTTCCCTAATACAATGTTCATGGTCCTCCCCTAGTGTGTCTTCAGAATGTTTAGGACTTGGTCCCACCAAGTCCTTCAGGAGTAGCATATATTAACGTCAGGAAAACATACTAACATTCGTACTACCAGAATTAACTTCTCCCCTGGCAGTATAACTTATTGATCAGACAGTGACCATATATTCTGAAGACTGCTATCATCAGAGTCTTTTCTGAATCATCAATCTCATCAAGTAGCCCATTTTGCGACTTGTATTTAAGCATTCACAACAGATGTTGGGTTGAAGCATCATTAAAGTATGTTAAGCATCCTTCCAAATGGCAGTTATAATACAATCTTGATTAGTCTGATCTGTTGAGAAGATGTACTAGACCACAAACTCCTTTATACCTGCAAAATCCAATTAGATAAAGTCCCCTGCAACCAGTGGTACATAATTCATATGATAGGGGTTAGAGAATCAAGATCAAATAGCCACTTTGGACCATTTCCTTCTATCATAGGCTTATTCTCTAAGAACCCAATATGCAAGTTTTCCTGAACTTTTCTGGTTCTAATGTTGTATACTCTAAAAGCTTTGCTACTTAAGGAATATCCAACAAAGAAACCTTCATCACTTTTTCCATCAAACTTGCCTAACTAATCAAGGTATTGATAATAGAGAACAAGACATCCAAATGGTTTTCATGAAGCCTATAGCTGTTTTTATTAAATAACCTCTAAAGAGTTCTAAGAAGTCATGTATTATGAGCTTTATGACTTATTAAGACCTATTATGTACATAGCAAGCCATAGAAACAGCTTCCCCAAAATGTTGTAAGTAACATATCTTAGATCAGCTAACTTTGTTATCTAGACAGCCTCAATATGTCTTTATTCTTCCTTTCAGCTTACACCAATTTGTTGAGGGTCCCTTCTACACTATATTCTCTTTAATACCTTTTTCCCTACAGAAACTCTTTCCCATCACTTTGTTTTTTAAACTTTGTCCCATGAATCACTTCTGACTATTTAACTTTCTTATCACTAGTTTTCTTACCTCTTTGATAAATTTTTAAGGATCTCACATGTTGCAGTCCTTAGATCTTAAAAAGAAAACCCATAAAATCTACTATAATCATCGTGACAGACCAAGCATTATTTCTTTATGCATTAGACTACTAGAACAAAATTAGGACCAAAGAGTTCCATATCAGCATAAACAATGGCCTATAATGGGATTAAAGGCATTGGTCTTACAAGAGGCTCTGTGTTGCTGCCTTTAAGACAGGCACACTCAAGTTTGGTCATTCTCAAATCTTTTTTAAAAGGGCAAATGCTCTTACAAGATTTCTTTGACAAGTTTATTTAATATCTTAAAATTGACATGACCAAAGCCTTCTATGCATAGCATATCATTCCTCAGATGTAGCCTTTGCAACCTAGACAAGTTAAAAAAACCATCTTTGAACGTATGTTTTCATAGCAAAACTGTACATGTATCCATTCCTAGGTATTTTAATAAGTATCTTTACTTATCACAGGCAACTTAAAATTAGGAGATAGGACAAGACATTTCAAGAGTCAGTAAAAAGAACATACGTTCTTTTTGTCACACATCTGTGAGACATCAAATGAGTTGAACTTTAACTCTTTACAAAGTATACATCATCAAAATCAAGTTGTATATCATTTTAGAAATAGTACATTTGCCAGTAATTCTGCCTCCATTTTCTCCTCCGTCCAAAAAGTAACATATCTCCATCAAGTTTGAAATCTGAAAGATGAGCTATGTTTCCAACATTGCCTTGACATTCCACAATCAAGGAAATCCTTTATCTTATTTAGGCAGGAATTGCTCTGGCACACAAAATTAATGATGTTATTATCTTTAGGGACCCAAGCCAGTACTTGACTTGATCTGCCTCGTAGCATCAATGTAATTATATTTTTGAAAACTAGTGATCAAGAAGCAGCCATGGGTTTGATGGGTTTCCAAACCCAATATGCTGAGGGCTTAACAACATTAAATCCCCTTGCCCTGACAGTATTAACATTTTGCCTACCAGTATTAACATTTTGATTAAAAGACCTTTTTGTTAATGTTGTTTTCTTGTAAAGGGGCCTTTGAAATGTTGATTGTGCTTGATTTTGAAAATATGTCCTTGGTCTAGCATAATGAACTGTTGATTTTGGGTGAGCAGTATATGAGAAGTCTAACAGAATTTAAAAACCTAGCCATTACTAAAAGGGTCTGACAGTGTTAACAGACCAACAGATTAACAAACGAGCCTTGCAGTAATTTAACAGTTTTTAGCCACTTCAGTTAAGAATGCTCTTGGAAGCCATAATGTTTGTGTACATTAGGACAGCTGTATTGAATGTGATCAAACTCCGCACATGTAAAACATGCCTGTGATTAAAAACAAGTTTAACATTCCTAATGATTGATTTTTGTACCATTCCAATCTCCTTTGGGTTACCTCTAGTCTTTGTGACATTACACTCTGCATACCTAACTACCTCCTACTATTTTTTCAGGTTTAACAAACTCTTTCTTAGTAGCATAGGTATAAACAGTTTTTCTTTTCACCAAGAGATAGGCTGCCCACATTATCCTCATCATCTGACACCCAATCTTTAATGATTGGAAGCATCATTAGTCTCATCTAGATATCTTAGGATCTTCTTCCCAAACTTGAATAGCAGACTGAAAAAACTTTCTTTCCACGTCTTTGTCCTACCTTAAGTGAGCGACATACAAGCTAGAATCAGTCTATGTTGTTTGTGTTAACGAAGTCATCATATTCTCCCTCCTTAGAATTATTTGACTCATTATCACCACCATTGGTAGGGCTTTACTCTTAAATCCCTAGACCATACTCATTTACCCTCAGTTGTATAATTTTTCTAGACCTGACTAAGAGAAGTCTAAAGGTGGTTGATCTATTAAGAACCAATGATAAGGTGAGGGGACAGCAGTATAACGCGAAAATACCAACCCTTTTTTGCTTTGTTGTCAGTATCTGACTTCTAACTAACTGATTAAGTCTTTCTTGATGATTTTTTTCAAACTTGCAATCTTAACTCAGAACCCCCTCCTATATCTTCCTTAACACTTTTCAAGTACATCCTAAGTAATCCCATTAGATTACTCTTTGGTGACCAACACTTCTTTTAACAAAGACAATTTCCTCAGAAAAAAGGACTTTAAGATTCTTTATATTTTAAAATAAGCCCTTCCTAAAATGATAAAAACCTCTTTTGTATATGAAGCTTTAAAACCATACATCAAACTAACAGTAAATCATCATACTGTTTCTGTTATTCTTATAGAGCTTACAATAAATTTTACAAACAAGATTTAGAGAACAAGATTTTATCATTTGTTACCTATTCAAAATCTGAGAATGCCATAAGAGCCATGTTTGCTTGAATTTCTTTCCTCTTCCATGTCACTCCAATCAAATCCAGCACCATCTATAGCACACATTGCCTTTTCAGAAGCATCTTCAATCCTTACTGCCTTTGATGAGCTACCTGTGAATCCAATTTCGTGTGTCTTTACTCCTACGGTGCTCTGCATTCATCTGGCAAAATGTCCTCATTTTAAGGACAGTTGAAACATTCTTATTCTACCTTTGATTTATCATATCCACAGACTCTCCATCAATGATGATCCTTCCTTCCCAGTTCTCTGATAAACTTTCTGCCCTCTTTGCTAAGTAGTGCCCATATTCCCTTTAAGATCCTTTTCTTTCCAAATCATCATCAGGAAGTTGCTCAAGATCTTCATGAACTAGTTAACCCTGTGGTTTTGTAGACAGAGAGGCATAAACTGGTGGCATCACTAAAACAGCAGTACTAGTTTTTAAGTACTGGCAGTATTAACTTTGGATTACCATTACTAACTTCAGGATTAAGTATAAATAATATTTATTAATACTTGCTTCACCTGAAGTGTTAAAAATGCCAAGTTCTTTCATCATTGATAGCACCAGTAGATCTCTTTACCTTTTGTTCAACAATATTAAAATTGTTGTACAAATCATCCAAACCCATAGTGATCAAAGACGTGTTTTGATTCATCCAGACTACCACATCTGTATCCCATTCAGAAGGTAAGCTCCTAAAAAATTTAACATTTAGATCTTCTAGAGGAGTAACTACACCCAAAATTGCCAATCTACTAACAAGCTTTTGAAGCCTGTTAAAAATAGAATCAAGTGATTCTGAGCTTGAAGCATTGAAGTTTTCATACTGTTGCTTCAGCAAGGCCTTCTAAGTCCTCTTTGTTGCTTCATTTCCTCCAAATCTAGCTTTAATGGCAGCAAACATTGATTGAGCATCAACATACTGGTTAAATGTAAGTTGAGTGTTCATTGGCAAGCCATGACAGAGGAACTTCGTGAGCCTGTACATCATTTTTTTTGCAAATCTGTTCTTCACAGTAGAGGCAACAGTCATCTTCAATCTGTTGATGACCCAGATACTGGTGCTAAGTAATAGTAATTAGGTACCCCATAATTTCCATTCTCTATGACCTCCATAAGCATAAACTTAAGAATCTGAAAGTACTGTTTGAAGCCTTATCCTCCCCACAACTCGTAGTACTCCCTAGTTTAAGCATTGGAAGCTTGCCAACGCATTGTTTTGAGAATTTTCCAACTCCGATATCCCTAAATCAAAGTTTCTCAAAGCACAGACTCTGATACCACTTGTTGATCCCACACCTTGATCGATTCTTTACGTAGTAAAGTGTTTGTTACCTTGGATGAATCCAAAATAACAATAGTTGAGACTTTGTTTGTATATCAAAGTGTATGCGGAATCTACACTTTGATACTTAAGGTGTTTATTCAATAAACATAATAGACAAACAACCAAGAACAATGAAGTAAGTAACAAACTGCTTCAATATACTTATAATACTAATCCGAGTACTACTTTGTAGTACTAGGGGTTTACAACCTTGAAGCTAACACCATCTTTTCAAAAGTTATTCGTTTTGGTAGATATATATAATAAAACCAGGATCTCCTTATAGAACACAAGGATCCTTTACAAAGATACCTACCTATCTTTTAGGATCAGTTTCAAACAACCCATAATATCTACATGCATACTTATCTCAAGTCACATCTTTTGACCATCACATGTACTAACTCCTTTCCCTAGCATTAACTTAACTAACACTGGCATACTAAGTATTGTACTGCATACTAACTCCATTAGTACTGTCTTAGTTATAAACCATGGCATATTAAGTTTTGTGATAGATTTATTCCTAATAGTGATTGTGGGAATGGACTAGTTGTCAAAGAGGAAGTTTGTGATAGTATGTCATGAGAAGGTGGTTAGGATACCGTTGGAAGGTGAAGAGACACTTCGGGTTCATGGTGAACGTACTCAAGGAGTCGTGAAAACCTTAATGAACACAAATGTAGGGGAATCGGAATTGAGTGATATTTCCGCCGTACAAGATTTTATTGATGTGTTTTTGAAAGACTTATCAATGACCACCGCAACGACAAGTTGAGTTACGTGTAGACTTAGTTCATGGAGCGACGCTAGTCGCGAAGCCTCCATATCGTCTAGCACCCTCAGAAATGCAAGAATTGCCTGAACAACTTCAAGAGTTGGGAGACAAGGGTTTCATATGACCTAGTCATTTTCTGTGGGGAGCACCGGTGTTATTTGTTAAGAAGAAGGATGGTTCTTTTCGCATGAGTATTGATCATAGTGAGTTGAACAAATTAACTGTTAAAAAAACTATTATCCACTCTCTAGGATTGATGACTTGTTTGATCAGTTACGAGGAGCGTACCCTTTCTTAAAGATAGATTTTCAGTCAGGTTATCAACAGCTACGAGTGCATGAGGATGCCATTCCAAAGACTACATTTCGAACGAGATACGAACATTTTGAGTCTACGGTTATGCCTTTTGGGTTAACCAATGCACCAGCGATTTTCATGAACTTAATGAACCGGGTTTGCTAACCGTACTTAGGTAGGTTTGTCATCGTATTCATTGACGACATTCTGGCCTACTCAAAGTCGAAGGAGGAACATGAAGTTCATGTGAAGTTAGTGTTGGAGTCACTGAGGAAGGAGAAGCTGCATGCTATGTTTTCTAAATGTGAATTTTGATTGGAAGAAGTGCATTTTCTTGGTCACGTGGTCAACCATAACATATTCACGTAGACCCGAGTAAGAGTGAGGCAGTGAAGAGTTAGATGATTATTCTTAGGATTGGAAGGTTACTACCGACGTTCGTCGTGAAATTTTTTTAAAATTGTCGAACCCCCTTACTTCCCTAACTAAGAGGAATCAAAAGTGTAAGTGAAGCGTAGAACAAGAAGAGGCTTTTCAAACTTTGAAGAATGATTTGTGTGATACTCCGATAAAGCGAATATATTGGGTGATGCGTTGAGTAGAAAGGAGAGAGTGAAATTAAGACGAGTAAGAGGAAAGATACTGGCAGCCCAAAGTGAGACGTTCAAGCAAGAGAACGTACTCGCAGAAAGGCTACATGGTTTAGATCAACATATGGAAAGAAAAGGAGACGAGAGTTGGTACTTTATGGATCGAATTTGGGTTCTATTAGTGGGAAGTGTAATGGATGAGGCCCATTCATCAAGGTACTTGGTACATCCGGGAGCGGATAAGACATACTATAACCTTGGAGGCATGTATTGGTAGCCACATGTAGAAAAGGATATAGCTACCTATGTTAGCAAATGTTAGATTTGTTTAAGAGGTGAAGGCTGCTATGTCAAAGACTTTTGGCTTGTTGCAACGGCCTGAGATACTTGAGTGAAAATGAGATAGAATCACCATGGATTTTATCACTAAATTTCCAAGGTCAAAGTAGTAAGTATGATGTGATTTTGGGTGATGGTCGATAGACTAACCAAGTTAGCTCATTTTCTAGCTATACAAGAAGATTTCAAGATGTGAAGTTGGCAAGGATTTATATTGATGAGATAATAGCAAGGAATGAAATTTTGGTAACGATCGACTTAGATTGAGATGGATGACTTACCTCATGGTTTTGGCAGACGCTGCAGAAGGTGTTAGAGACGCGATCGGATTTGGCTACTGCTTAGCATCCTCAAGCGGATGGACAAAGTGAACATATGATTAGGACTTTGGAGGATATAATAAGGGCATGTGATATCAATTTTAGTGGTAGTTATCAATTTAGCATTCGGTGTGCTTCGTTTGAAGCTTTGTATGGTAGGAAATGTAGATCGCTTGTTCTATGGACAGAGATTGGAGGGAGTAGTTTGATTGGACCCGAGTTAGTGCAAGAAACGACTGATAAAGTAGTGGTTATAAGGAAAAGCTCCAAGCGGCAAGAGATCGTTAAAAGAGTTATGCGGACAGTAGACGTAAGATGACAGAGTACGAGGTTGGAGAGAATGTGTTGTTAAAAGTGTCACCGTGGAAAGGTGTGATGCGTTTTAGGAAAAAGGGTAAGTTAGCACCGAGATATGTTGGACCATTCGAGATCCTTGAGAGGATCGGCCCTATAGCTTATCGGTTAAGATTGCCTGAGGAATTAAATGGTGTACATGACACATTCCATGTGTCAAATTTGAAGAAGTGTTTGGGGAATGCTAATTTGCATGTGCCGTTAAATGAAATCAAAATCGACAAGACTTTAAGTTTTGTTGAGGAACTTGTAGAAATTATAGATCGTGAGTTTATAGATTGAAACGTAGTAGAATACCACTTGTGAAAGTTCATTAGAATTCAAAGCGTGGTCCCGAGTTTACTTGGGAACGCAGAGACTATATGAAGTCTAAGTGTCCTTAGTTATTTGTTGATCGTGTTGTTGAACCAACTAATTAAATCTCGGGACGAGATTTCCATAAGGAGTGGATACTATGACAACCGTGATTTGAGCAGGTTAGTTTATACCTTTAGAAATGGCTAAGTGTCCATTTTGTATGTTTCTTGCGTGCTATGTGTTATATATGTATGTTGAAGTGGTTTACATATGTGCATGATGTCATTTTAGAAGGTAAATGATTATCTTATTTTGTGTGCATATGAGTTTGGTGTTAAGTATTCTATTTGTTCACGTAGGGTGATAATGGAAATGAAAGACGTGTTGCATGTCAATTCTTGGGTTTTAAGAGTTAAGCGTTTATAAGAAGTGTAAGTTATTGAAAAACAAGCATGTGAGTGAAATATGGAAATTTGCAGTAAACATTCCATAAATAGAAAGTGAAATGTAAAATGAAAAGTTATTTTTAGAAAGTCTAGTAGGTGGCGTTTATGTAAAAAGGTTTACCCAAATTAGTATAGGTTTTTTTATGAAAATTTAAGGTAATGAAGGTAATTAGTTAATTATTAATAAAATAAAAAAAATATAAAATATGTTTACATAAGGGGGGCCGATCGGTTTTGGGTTTTCATGGGCTTAGGAAGTTTTATTTGTTTTGTCAAATTGTATTTAGGAAAGGATAAGGATGCTTTAGGGTTAAATACCATTAAACCTAGTCATTCCCTTCCCCTTCCCCTCTTTTGGTCGTTCATATGCAGCCCCAAAACCCTAAGGAAGTCGATTTTCATGATTGATCCAAGAAACCGCAAGAACTTGTTGTTTAGGTGCTAGCATTCAAGGTAAGTGTATTCATCCTAGTTAGATTTATGTATTCATGTAACATAATCATTGATGGATCATTAGGGTTTTAAAAATCTGTAATTAATGATGTAATTAATGGGTTTTAAACATTAAAAATCATTTCGTTACACCTTTACACCTTAGCCTACCCTGTTAGATTATGTCCATTTATCAGTTGCTAGTTGCTTAAAGTGTAAAGATGTATTTCCCGAGTCTTGTGTCAATTTTCTATCTTTGGTACGGTTGGGAAGAAATTTGCATATTGCAAATGGGAATGTATAAAGTAGTCAAAACTCATGTATTTTTACTACCATCGCAATTATTGGTACGTCCGCGGAATGAAAAATTACCGAAGGAATTATCCGGAGTTATTATGATCATGAAAATGTGAAATTACACCGAGTTTCGTAGTATAGTGTTAGTAAAAAATGAAAAAAATGTGAAAAATCGCAAAAAAAGAGAAGGAAAGTTTGGAGATAATCGCAAGAGCTTTGACCGAAGGAATCATATGAAGAATCTATTATTTGTTGATACGCCTTAAAAATCAACGATGTAGAGTATTGTATAAAGTGGTAGATACTGCCACTTGTCTTGTAAAAGTTTGTAAAGTATGGGATGATTGGGAAGTTGACCGTTACGGGAACGCCAACTTTGGTTGTTGTTTTTTATCAATGATCAAGACGTTTATAAATAGTTGTGTCTTAATCATGGTAACGGTCGAGAAAAAGTGTCTAGCAACTTATATCTTGGACTTAGTCTATTTTTTTAACAACAATTTAATTCCCTTTCCTAATCATTAACCATGGGTTTTAAACGAATGAGGATGTGATCGAGTGTGCATGTCTATTCCGTCGTTACGGCCATGTATGCATGTCTTAGCTGCCTTGTTGGTTTATTACTATTGGTGAAAGTTAGAAGATCCCTACCCTATATCATTCTTCATCCTAACCCTTGGTTAAACTCGAATGAGGATGTGATCGAACACACATGTCTATTCCGTCGTTACGGCCATGTATGCATGTCTTAGCTGCCTTGTTGGTTTATTACTATTGGTGAAAGTTAGAAGATCCATACCTTATATTACTCTACTAATCCTACTCTTTAGCTTATTCGAGGTGGGAGTGAGCAGTTACATGTGTCTATCCCGTCGTTACGGGAGTAGATGTTACTATGGCCTAGCGAGCAAGAATGTTACTTTGGGAGTATCCATGTCCTGGGCTACGGGGGTAACCATAGGGACCTTGGTACGATATGAGACGTCTTATGGTTGTTTGCTGGGTATTTGTGTGATTGATTGGATTAGCATGTTAGCATGTATGATAGTTCATTTATTGTCCTGTGATATTTTCTTTATTATCACAGTAATTTACAGTTGGATTTGATTATCATGTCTTAAACATATGACTCTCACCAATATTATGTTGATGTTTAAGCATCATTTTCAGGTATCATCTGAGAATGATGAAGTTTAGAAGAGTGGCTAGTACGACCGTAAGGCTTGCATAGCATTGTCCATTCTCCTAGAGATTTTATTTATTCATTTGAATTGTTTCAAACTTGGATGTTTTGTTGATTTGTTTAGTCTTTTGGATTATGATTTCCTTATGGTGTGACTTTCTACATCGTAATGCAAGACTACCTATATCTTGTGTTTGGGAATGTCATGGGACACATAGTGGTCCCATTTGGATTATAAACCTTTTCCTTTAGTTCTCTCTATTGTTGACTAAAACCATTATGTTGTGATGATATCCAGATGTTACGCCTTGTTCTCACTCCAGCCAATGGCGGGGTGTGACACTCCAAAACACCCGATCGATATTGGACTACGACCCAGAAGCTTTAAATTTTAACTTGTTAAAAAGTAATATTTGGTAAATCTCCTTCGGAATTCTTATTATATACTATATTTGATATATCACCATTTTGAGTTGAATCATAAATACAAAACCCGTCATAGAAATGTGTTCGCCATTTTTAGTAGTGTGATTCGTTATGACGGTGTCACGTAGAAATTGTTGACGCCTCTCTAGCTGCTGATACATAATCTTTGAGAGATGTTGGTGTATGTCCGTAGTCTTGTCCGTAATTCTCTCAAATTGAAGCCCTAGTCACCGTGTAATTCTTCTAAATGCCCTCCAAATGAGAAATATCTGAAAAGGAACGATTAAGTACCTATTTTGGGCATAAACACACGATTTAAGGTGTTAAACGACCCTAAGAAAGTTATAAAAATGACACCTCATCAAAATACCCCAACCAACATTGGGGATTTCCTTGTCCTTAAACAAATAGGATTTTTTTACCTAGACAATAACAATATGGGGGGGTCATTTTACCTACTCTTTAAAAGTATTTTACAACACAACCTTCTAGACCTTGTAATTAAAAGCACATAAAGTATATACTATCACCTCACATAATGTTTCGATTCTCTCCTTTCACTCAGGTGTAATAATAAATATAACATAAAAGGAGGTAAATAAAAATCAACACTCCAATACCTGTTATAAGCATAATAAATTATACCATAAGGCCTTGGGTAAAGGATCAAAGACCCCCACTGCTGCTAGTGCAAGCAATATTCATTACTATCAAAGAGACTTTTAAAGGGTTGTGGGTGTACGTTAAGATAACATATAAATGGAAACGAAAACGGATAGGATACATTTGGGGGCTTTGAGTGAATTTGGAGTATGGAAGGGTTAGCTAATTATTTAACACGAATACACCTTTGGTTGGTTGTTAAGCCATAGACTCTGACGAAGATCTACAAACCTACCAACTCTAGCACCAATCTCTTTCTTTTCTATTCTTATTTTTTTTTAAAATAACATAATACATCACTTAGGGTTTATAATAAACGTACCCCTACACTTGAGCTTTTACATGCTCGATATTTACAATCTAACTAATGACGCCGATTTGAGGTGGATCAAAATAACATAGGAGAATACTAACAAACATATGGGTACTGACTTAACCTCTTTATATTCCCCATTCTTTCCGCGAAAATAAATACTACCATGAATCTCAATCGTCCCAAAACTGTATTTACAAGGATAAGGACTTAGAAACCGTGTACTCAAATAATAACTTGGGTTAAACACAATAATGTACTAAAGGCGAGTACATACACGGTAGTGCTAAGGCGATTTGGGTGTAACGATTTGGGGGGGGGTTTAAGGGTGACAATACTCTTTCATTAATAGTCCCGGCTAACCAGAAAATTCGAGAATCGTGAAAAAAGGATAGGCTCGAGGGTTGTACTCTAGGTGGTATCCAAACACTAATAATGAGTGTTTGGAAATTCTTTCATAGTTTTAAATGCCTTGAAGTTGATTCTCACATAATAGATTTAAGCTTATTAATTCTTCGAATACGCTCTCAAGTATGTGTGCGTACAAGGTTTTGCTGATTCCGAGGTATCAAAACCAACAAGGGGGAAGGAGTAGATACACTAGAACATACAACAAGTATACGTGATAGAGTCCATAGCCTTCTTTCATCTTAGGCCATTCCGGGAAGAAAAATGTCATAACCACAGAGAAAATCAGTGTTGTAACTTGTTACTTTCGGGTGTACTATTTCATCCACATAGGGGAAGAGATATCTTGTTAATTTTAGTATGCATCATTTGCGATATCAGGGTGAAGTGTTATTCTAGCATGAAAAGATTGGTTACTGGGTCAATTAATGCTTCCTTTAACGGTCAATCACTAAGCTTATTTTTAAAAGGAGTAGAAATATTTGATAAAAGAGGTACATATAGGTATGATAAGTGTTAGGATTATGAAAAAGACTCGGCCACCCCCGTGTATTGTTTAGTATAGCAAAGCTCGTAGTTAGAAAGTAAGCGTATGACTTACGGTATTGGGCCGGGTCTTTTACCCAAGTGTTAAGCCCATACCCAAGCCCATAGAGCTCACAAACACATGTATATAAACCCCTTTCCAGCCATAGGAAGGGGTTGGTTGTTCAATTTATCATAATAATTTGTCTTACACTTTCTCTCTCTAGAAATATCACTTTCTCTCTCTAAGATTAAGTAGCCAACCCATCATCTCTTGCTTGTGTTATGATATCATGTATACTACAATTGGTATCAGAGCACATGGGATGATTAGCTAGATTGTGTGTGCGTTTCCTTGGTTAGTTTAGATTAAAAGTTTGGTTTTTGAAGGTTTATGGTCTTATTCTTGACGCTCTTTGATTCTTATGTTTGTAATGTTAAAGTTAGTGTTGTTATAGTTGTTATAACCTTCTAGGACCAAGTTATGCAAAAGAAACCAAGTGAAAACGTTCAAAAGGGTGATTTTTAGGTGTTTTTAGGTGAAAAAGTTCGTATTTTCGTCGTTGCGTTTTGACCTTCTGAGACATTCTTGGTTGCGTTTTGGTGAAGAAAGTACATTGCGTTTTGTCGTTTTGTATAGTACTTTGTACTGCGTTTTGTCTTATTAGAGGTTGCGTTTTGGACCATTGACGTTTTGACCTAGAGGTTGTGTTTTTGGTCATTGCGTTTTGACTGCAGGTTGCGTTTTGAAGACTTTCGTTGCGTTTTGACTAGGGGAGACTCTGCCCAATTTTTTAATTGGTTGCGTTTTGATCAAGTCTCAAGATTTCACTGCGTTTTGATCAAGTCTCAAGACTTCATTGCGTTTTGATCAAGTCTCAAGAGTTCATTGCGTTTTGATCAAATCTCAAGATTCTTCATTGCCTTTTGACAAATCTTCACTGCCTTTTGACAAAACTTCACTGCTTTTTGCCTAATTTTCATTATCAACATTAAGTTAACATTAATTCAACCAAACCAAATCACAATCAAACAACATATCACCTAATCCAACAAACAATCATCACTTTTAACATACAATCACTAATCATTGATCGATCAACTTAATCATATCACAAGTAATCACTATGGCTAATCTTTCAGAGGACATCCAATGTGCCGGTTCCGATACCCGACCACCTATGCTTGATAAGGCTGACTTTGCGTCATGGCAACAACGTATTCGATTATACTGTCGGGGTAAGGAGTTGAGACGGTTGCATACAAGTTGAGCTTCCAGAAGAGTTAAGCATGTTCCCAATACAGTTCATGTATCCAATTTGAAAAAAGTGCATGCCGACTCAACCGTTAAAACGTTCCGTTGGAATGGACTCTCGTTTGAAGAACAAGCTTCAGTATTGTTGAGGAACTCGTTTGAGATCATGGACGTGGAAGTTAAACAAATGAGTTTATCTAATTGAATTTGAATTTTATGCCTACCATACACATCCCGATGTGTCAAAAAATACTTTCTCGAACCCACGAAAATTATAATGTGTCTAATTGATATTTCAAATCAAGTTTCTCTATAATCGATAAGATATAACTAACCTATTCACTTCTTATCGTCTGTCTGCTTTGAGACGTTCCGATACAAGAACAAGGCTAGTAGGAGATTTTGATGGTTACATCATCAATTATCGTATACTATACTAGAATCCCTGTCAGAGGAGAATCTACTAAGATGAATCTAACCTGATCACAGGTCGGCATTCTCACGGATCCGGAGGAATAAATTCCAACCAAACAACGGGCAAATGACAAAGCCATATTCGCCCACAAGCTTTATTGCTAACTGTTTTTTACATGACAAAGCAAAGATGGAGATGGAGACACCTCGTTCCAGTGGAGTCAATTCACCACCCAATACTCACACTTAATATTTCCAAGTAAAGACATCATGACAATTGAATGACCTACAACACAGCTTTCGCAACTCTGAGAAGTGGTATCATGATCAAGAAAAGTGCGAGCATGCGGGTCCAAAGGTCACAACATCACATGAAGGCAACACTTCACAACAAGGATGATTAAGAGAGATTGTACTTGTGCTGATGATCTCAAAGTAATCACGAAGATCACACAAGTCTAAGAACAAAGTTTAAGGATCAATTACCTATGTAACAATGAACTCAAAGAATGAAGAATCAAAGACTACGAGCTACTGACAGAAGGTCGAAGAACTAGAATGCTATTATTCAAATTGTATTTTATGGGGCGACCTCCCTTAGGGGGAGATTGTTTCGGATTATGAAAAAGACTCGGTCACCCCCGTGTATTGTTTAGTATAGCAAAGCTCGTAGCCCACTTGTAAGCCCATACCCAAGCCCATAGAGCTTAACAAACACAAGTATAATAAACCCCTTTTCCAGCCATGGAAGGGGTTGGTTGTACATTTCATAAAATACTTTGATCTTGCACTTTCCTCTCTCTAGAAGTATCACTTTCTCTCTCTAGAGATAAGTACCAACCCATCATCTCTTGCTTGTGTTATGATATCATGTATACTACAATTGGTATCAAGAGCACATGGGAATGATTAGACTAGAATTGTGTAGCGTTTCTTGGTTAGTTTTAGATCAAAAGTTTGTTTTTGAAGGTTTCAAGTCTTATTCTTAACTACTCTTTGATTTCTCATGTTTAGACACCATTGGGTTATTGTTTGACCGACTCACTATAGTCTGTAAATTACACACCAATGAGGAGACTGATCCTATGGGATAAACTTGCAAGACTATACCTAACGGAGTTGTCACGGCATGGAAATACCAGTTTTAAATCCTTTGTGATCGCGACCCGAGGTTCGCATCAAATTTCTAGAGGTCACTTCAGAACCGCTTTAAGGTACTAACTTGATATGATACTGCATACCATCCACAACATAACCACGGACAAAGCGAGAGACTATTCAAACTCTCGAGGATATGTTGCGTGCTTGTGCAATCGACTTTGAAAGTGGGTTAAAAGCCCAATTTTGCCATTAGTAGACGTTTCTCAAAAACAACAACTATCACCAAGCATCAGCCGCCCCATTTGAACATTTATGGTCGAGAAAGTGTCCCGTTCGACTCCTGTTTGTTGGACCGAAGTTGGAGAAGCTCAAATCCTCGGTCCAGAACTAATTCAAGAAACGACCGAAAAGATCGTCCAAATCAAGCAAAGGATGCAAGCCGCCCGTGATAAGCAAAAGAGCTACGCCGATCTAAAGCGTAAAATACCGAATGATTTTCCCAAGTTGGGATAAAGTATTATGCTCAAAGTTTCGCCTTGGAAAGGGGACGTACGTTTTGGCAAACGGGGGAAGCTAAATCCCAGATATGTTGGACCTTTCAAGGTGATAGAAAAGGTTGGAGACGTTGCATACAAGCTTGAGCTTCCAGAAGAGTTAAGCAGTGTTCCCAATACATTTCATGTATCCAATTTGAAAAAGTGCTATGCCGACAAACCGTTAGACGTTCCGTTGGATGGACTTCGTTTTGATGACAAGCTTCAGTTTGTTGAGGAACTCGTTGAGATCATGGACCGTGAAGTTAAACAAATGAGTTTCTAATGAAATTTGATTTTATGCTACCAAACACTCTCGATGTGTCACAAAATACTTTCTCTAACGACACGTCGATTGATTTTCAAATCAAGTTTTCTCTATAATCGATAAGATAGTAACTAACCGATTCACTCTTATCGTGCTGTCTGCTTTGAGACGTTCCGATACAGAGAACAGGCAAGTATGGAGATTTTGATGGTTACACATCAGATTATCGTATACTTATACTGGAATCCTGTCAAGGAGATTCTTCTTAAGATGAATCTACCTGATCACAGGTCTATTCCTCACGGATCCGGAGGTTAATCCTACCAGACACGGGCAAATGACAAAGCCATATTCGCCCACAAGCTTTATTGCTAACTGTTTTATTACATGATCAAGAAAAGATGGAGATGGAGACACCTCGTTCCAGTGGAGTCAATTCACCACCCAATACTCACACTTAATAGTTCCAAGTAAAGAAATCATGACAGCTGAATGACCTACAACACAGCTTCCGCAACTCTGAGAAGTCATGATCAAGAAAAGTGTGAGCGTGCGGGTCCGAAGGTCACAACATCACATGAAGGTAGCACTTCACAACAAGGATGCTTAAGAGATTTACTGTAGCTGATGATCTCAAAGAAATCTCGAAATCACACAAAGTCCTAAGGACAAAGTTTAAGGATCATACAAAGAGTACTATGAACTCAAAGAATAAAGGAATCAAAGACTACGAGCTACTGACAAAAGGTCCGAAAGACTAGAAGCTATTATTCAAATTGTATTTTAATGGGGGTACCTATCCCTTAGGGGGAGATTGATTAGGATTATGAAAAAGACTCGTCACCCCCGTGTATTGATAGTATAAAGCAAACTCAGTAGCCCACTGTAAGCCCATACCCCAAGCCCATAGACTTACAAACACTCATGTATATAAACCCCTTCCAGCCATGGGAAGGGGTTGGTTGTTCATTTTATGTTAACACTTGATCTTGCACTTTCTTTCTAGAATCTCTCTAAGATTAAGTAGCCAACCCATCATCTCTTGCTTGTGTTATGATATCATGTATACTACAATTGGTATCAGAGCACATGTGATGATTAGTTAGATTGTGTGTGCGTTTCCTTGGTTAGTTTAGATTAGAAGTTTGGTTTTTGAGAAGGTTTATGGTCTTATTCTTGACACTCTTTGATTCTCATGTTTGTGATGTTAAAGTTAGTGTTTTTATAGTTGTTATAGCATTCTAGGACCAAGTTGTGCAAAAGAAACCAAGTGAAAACGTTCAAAAGGGTGATCTTTAGGGGTTTTTAGGTGAAAAAGTTCGTATTCTCGTCGTTGCGTTTTGACCTTCTGAGACATTCTTGGTTGCATTTTAGGTGAAGAAAGCATATTGTGTTTTGATCATTGTGTTTTGACCAATAGGTTGCGTTTTGATCGTTGCGTTTTGATCATTGCGTTTTGACCTAGACGTTGCGTTTTGGTCGTTGCGTTTTGGTCGTTGCGTTTTGACTACAGGTTGCGTTTTGAAGACT
>BQNB010103602.1:0-24000 GCA_026074375.1 Tanacetum coccineum | reverse complement strand
CTCAAGGACTATGCTATCATTGACAGTGGATGCTCTGGAAGTATGACAGGAGACAAGGACAAGTTGTCTGATTTTAAAGAGTTCAAAGGTGGTTATGTGGCATACTGATGACAATGTCGCAGATTTACTCACCAAAGGCTTTGATTTGGCAAGGTTTAAATTTTTGGTGGTAACAATTGGGATGATGAACCCATAGCTATATTTGAGGGGAGGATATGAATGATTTTTCAGAATTTTGATGATTTGAAGAGATAATTTGCAAAGTTAAAGGGTTGTCGTTGCACATATTTGAGTTGGACATCTTTTCGTGTTGAAAGTACTGCTAATCCAACTCAAAGTACTGCTTGCCTTAGAAAGTACTGCTTAGACAACAAAGTACTGTTCTAACGTTCGGTCAACGGTCAAACGTACGTTTTTACGCTAAAAACGCATTTCCAACGGTAACTTTATAGTTATCTAACACAACCTATAAATACTCAACTGAATTGCATTTTTCTCTCACTTTACTTACTTTCATTCATAAACTTTTTAATTTCCAACCCTCCGACGCACATCCAATTCTTTTTAAATGGCAAACATTCGCTCTGAAACAATCACAACATGATTGCGTTGTGGAAAAGACGGCTCAGAATGCTGATTTTTATCAAATCACCGATTTTCACACTGGCTGCTACCATATTACTCTTTGTGGTTATCCTCGATCTTATTGGTCCCAATGGCTTCAACCAATTTTGGGCTACCGCTACTCTCAAAGTAAATCATGACGTACCTCACATCCGCGCCAAAAGTAGCTTGCAAGAAGAATTTGATTTTCTGAAGCAACATTCGAGCTGACCTACTCTTTGATGATGACAGTGGAGTTGATTGCATTTCCTAAGCAAGTTATTTTTGGGACGAACCTCAGAGAAAATCGCTACGAGGTAAACTAACACAACCACTTTCTCTAAGAAAACCGCTATTTCGCCACAGTGGAAGTAACATTGGTTCATGTTTACTTCACTGCCTTTATTCCTAAGATGCACTTCATGGAACAATTTTGGAACAAACATTGCCTCTCTCTTGTAAGGTCCTAGCCACAAACAAAAGTTAATTTCTCTTGATGATTCTAACTGGGAATGCTATAGACATATTTCAAAGGTACACCTTTCTATGTAATCCCCTAGGTTCGTCCAAATTGTTTTTGAACAATACATTAGAGGGGAGAAGACAGACCTAAGGACCTTTATACCATCCGTTTCTCTTCCTTCAAGGTGCTTTACATTAGAGGAAGCATAGTACTAAGTTCTCCTGTAGGATTACACCCTTGACCCATCCTATGTTAGAAGAGTTCTACCAGCATTGTCATAGCGGAGAAAGCCACAGAGTACTAGTCCCATATCTAAAGGGCTAGCACGTTCAGCAAGGATGCCTCAAAGGCACTCCAACTCAAAGTGCTGCTCATTCTCAAAGTGCAGCTCGATTCTCAACGATGCTATACAGAGGTACTGCTTCCTTCCATGATACTGTTAACTCTCAAGGGACTGCTGAAATCCAAAGGACTGCTGACTTCCAAGGTACTGCTAACCACAATGCTGCTTCTATTTCTAACTCTCCCAATGATTAATACTCCACAAGATGTGTTTTTCAAACATCTTGAGGAGATTAGGACTTTAGATATATATGCGTTGAACAGGGAAGTTTAGGAGACTCAAAAGCAAACGCTTTCTCAAGCTAAACAAATACTCAAGCTCAAAAGCCAAGCTCAAGAAATTGCCAAATTCGTCAAGCCAGTGTCAAATATCAATGCTCTTTGGTAGAGAATCAAGAAACCTCACGAAGCAAAAGAGACGAACAAGAGGCATAAGAAGAAAGTGTCATCATCTAATTGTGGGGGAGGAACTCAGATAAAGGGAAAAATTTTGTCTGAAGAGCACAAGTACAAGTACGAAGACTTAGCACATCCTTTCTTTGATGATACTGCTGATCAAGATGCTGCTGTTACTTCTGATTTGGAAAGAAAAAGTGATGAGACTGAAGAAGTTAATATTGAGGAGAAAGAAGCTTCTAATGTAAAGAGTGGAGACACAGAAGAACTGGATTTTGGAGACAACTCAAGTACTGCTTAGACAGGGTACTATTACTACAAGGATCCTAATTTTGAGGAGGAAGCAGACCTCAAGCCCACTCCGTCCAATCAAGTTATGGACTTCTGATAGAACAAGCATAATGCTAGCTGAAAAAGTTTTTTCTTGTCTCTATTTCTAGAACCAAGAGGTTTGAGCATATTCCTGGTCCCATACAAACTCAACCTCAACAGCCAACTCAAGGTACTGATCCTAAAGACAAAGGCAAAGGGATACTGGTTGAAGAACCTAAAAAGAAGAAATTAACTCTTCAACAAATCAGAGCCTTGGAAACTACAAATGATGAGGAGGTTGCTAGAAAAATTCAAGCTGAGTGGGATGCAGAAGAAGAAAGAAAGAGGTTTGAAGAATTGAAGAAAACAAAGCCAAAGACTACTTTGAGGAAACCTACTTCTCTTGCTCAAGAAAGAAATCAAATGATGAGTTTCTTAAAAGGTCAAGGATACAAAAATTTGCAAAAACTTAAGTATCCACAGATGAAGGAATTGTATGACAAGGTTCAAGCATCTATTAAAGACTCCTTCAAAGACTTTATTCCAATGGATTCAGAGAAAGAAAGGGAAACGTTGAAGGAAAGAGAAGCAAAAAGACTCTTAAGGAAAAGGAAAGCTACAATATCTGAAGAACAGCCATCAAAGAAGCCTAAGTTAAGAACAGAAACAATTGATGAGCTCAGAAATTATCTTAGGGTTGTAGACTTTGAAAAGAATGCACAAGATAAAGAGTCACTAGAAGGAATCTCCATGATTACAGAGCTCCAAGTTATTGATTCACCACCTGATGGAGAGTAACTGATAATTCACAGAGGAGATAATCATTTTAGGGCCTTTTGATACTTTTATTTATGGGAGATACTGCATGTTTTAGATAGACAGGATTTATATCACCTATATAGAGTTGTTGATGACTATTATGAGCATATTCCTCCAACCGGCTTAGGTTTAAGAAGCTACTAAGTGTGATCTAAACATTTATTTGGGAAAACGTCTGAAACAAGTGAATGACTTCTGGAAGGATCAAGAAAATGGGAAATCATAAGATGGAGGTTTCATGAAGCCTCAGGAGTGCATACCTAGAGATAAGAAAATGCACTATGATTCATATGCTGGCGTGTAAAGAAGATATCCTCAATCAAGAGAGTTTGATGATAAGGATGCTGGAACATGGGAATGGAAGTTGAAGACGAAAGTGAACGCCATTACTGTTGATACATCTGTTCAATATGTGGACAACTGCAATGGTGACAATCCTTAAAACAACGGTATGTTTTATCAAAATTTTTTTTTATATATATCTTACTTTGATAAACAGACTTAACTGTGAACAAAGCAGTACTTTGTTTAAAGTACTGCTAGTGTAAAACAAACAGTACCTTGATGAAGGTACTGCTAGTTAAAAAGTTGTTTTTGAAATATTGTGAAGATTTGAGTGTGCAAAAAGATTTAAGGAGGCACTATATTTGAATTGTCAAACTGTTTAGAAGGGATTAGTGTTTGGTTAACCACCACACCGCAAAGGTATTCAATTAACCATGTCTTACAGCATAAGAATTGACTAGTCAAATCAAAATTTTTGGTAAAGACATCTAAATCTGTTTGACAAGGTTTTTGACAATTTACCAAAAATGTATGGAGATCAATACACCATGGTATACAACACTGAATTATTGGCTACTCCAAAGCAAACGGCTTTTGGCAAAGAGAACGCAAATACGTTGAAAGCTTAATAGTTTGCTCAAAAATCAATATGGTCCTCAACCTCACCAATGTTTTATTACTGAGAGTCGACTAGTCCTGAGCACACGGCTACAGGTAAAGACTAATCAATCCGTTTATTGTTGTAATGGACTTACCAAAATCATATAGTACTCCACACACTATGATTCATTTTCTGGTGTTGAAGTGTTTTCAGTTCATCATGGATTATATTACCTTACTAGGTACCACCAAAGAAACTGACTAGCCCAAGAGTGAATTGTCTACTTGGTAAAGGCTCATAAAAACCATTCATGTGCTGAAAAGACATGTTCTGAGAAGAAACGAAACTGTTTGAGGTAAAGACAAAGATTATTTTGAAGAAATGTGTGTGTACAAAGATAAGAATTTCAGTTCAAGATACTCAAAACATATTTGTGTACAAGATACTGCTCAAAAGGATGAAGCTTAAAAGATTGAAAGGCAATAACTAGCTTAAATGACAAGACAGACCTGATGCTTCAAACGTTAGTCGATAAGATTTGGATATTGGATTTCCCAAATGAAGCTGAGGATGTGAAGCTCTTGTGATCGAAGGACAAAACCATGAGCACGAGAGGCTTCAGAATCCGGGCAATCCTGGACAATACAACACAAAACACAAAACACGGATAATGGAAGAGGCGAGCCTCCTTACAACAACAAAAACACTTATTAGCAAATAGAAAGAAGATAGAATGGATAAGCATGGGTTGCCACCCACGAAGCGCCTTGTTTTTGTTAACCGAGTCACAAGCTCGACTTGACCCCGAATTCATTGGTCCATGGGGGAGCAAGTGGAAGATAAAATCTTCATCGGACTTTCATTCAAGTGGTTTGGATAAACATTGAATTTCATGAAAGTTCCACTCTGATGAGATACACCCGGCATAAAAGAATGATAAATGGAGATGCCGGGGTCAAAAATGGTATCTTCATTCCCACAGGAGAGAAGATATGGAGGAGCAACTGGATACGTGAGAAAAGGAAGAAAGATCCATACAATATAAGCGAAGAGAGGTTCACTTAAAAGTATGAAATCCATATCCAGGTTAAAAGATGAGGTTGGTAGAACAGTAGGCACATAACTCTTAATTCCTCTGTTGGGAAATATATCTTTCACCACCTCCATAGTAAATTGCCCAGCTCGGCTCATCCTTAAAGCAGAAAAATGATCTTACTTTCGGTGGAGAGATATGATGTGAGCAAGTGTTCATCAGGCGAATTCCTCATGATAAAAAGGCCACTCCTATCGGCAGAGGAAATGGAATGATCGAAAGATCAAAGATAAAACAATCATAAGAAAAATCAACATGAGTAGTGGTACTAGCCACTACTCCTCTCTTTAAAATGGATCGTTATCAACGTAGAAAAGCTTATAATCCGGAAGAGATATCTTAGAATGAGTAGTGTGTACTGCCACTATATTCTCTTCTAGATAATGCCGAAAGTTTCAGATTCGAATAGAATTATCAAAGGTGTTAGTCTCCGCCAAGAATAGATTTGAGGAAATGTGGAGTAGACTTGTCACAACTCGGAAAATGGATAGTAGGATTATCTCTTAATGAATCGATCTTAGCAATAAGAAGATTGACATTCAACAATTTTTCACGAAGGATATCGTCTTTGATTGTTAAAAGAATGTCATCATCAATCCTTCCAACTTCCGGATCAACAATCTCCACCACCTCTAAGCTGACGATCTCAACATCGGGAGATGATGCATCGACATAATCGATATTCTCACCGTAGGGAGAATCGTCATCACTCGAGAGAATTATCATCCCCCCTCCCCCCATAATTGACACAATATCAAAGTTCATTGAGAGCATTAAGAGGGGTGGTATTTTCACAAAGAGGCACATCACACATTTTGTCGGGAATACCCTCGGACTCACTTGGGATTGGGATAAGGTTCTCAACACTAGACTTTATTACTTCGTCCGATTCCGTTGTTGGAATAGTGTCAAGATGCTCGTCCCCCATACTTAGAGAGTTATCGGGTTCCTCCATTGGTACAAACGGAGTGATTGCAGTGGTGTTGTCTCGTCATCATCGTAGCAAATGGGAACTTCCAATATCGATCTTTTAGCCGATGCTCTTCCGCAATTACGCTTTTTCTCTTCCTTCTTTTGTATAGCTTGACCAACCAAATCACGTAAGGTTGCCATTTGTTCCATAAGCTTATATTGAGAATTGAGAAGGTCATTTTGAGAACTGAAGATTGGATGATTGACGTAAGATGCGGGGTTGAAATTTGGTCTAAACCAAAAGAATTATGAACAAAACAAGATTTTGCGCCATGAAACTCTACATTCATTGGTTACAGTGGAAGGTTTCATGAGGTCCCCCCAATTTTTCACAACAAGGATATTGTTGTGGAAAACTTAGTGAAGTTTGTGGAAAATAATCAAAGTTCTGATTGAAAAATGGGTCCTGATTGTAGACAAACGGGACCTGAGGGTGACAATCGTAACCGTAATAAGAATCGTTCCCACATATCTCACTAGAGTATGATACGTATTGTGGTTGTGGAGGATGTTTGCACACTTGGTGAATCGTTAGAAGAGTGTGGAGTGAAAAATTGCTTGGTGTTCCTTTTCCAACTTTACAATAAAAACAAACTGCCTTGATTCATACCACCACATTTTGCTTGTACCAATGAACATTGTTGTTTGCAAACTTTGCAAGTTTGTATGGGCTCATCAATGGTTTTTGATTTTTGCCATGGTTCCACTAGAGATAATCGAACTTTCGGAGGATAATTATATCCTTAATATCACCTTTCCCACCAACTTACACGTGCAGTGTCGAACAAAATTTCCAGCTAACGAATCAACCGCACTCTTGACAACAATGGTCCTATTTGTAGAGGGACGTTGGGTGAGGAAGTTCACGGGGTCCTGATTACCAACGACGTGGCTCTTGAGGAGCCAATTAACAACGTTGGTATTGTCAGCGTTGACTCGGAAGTATCTTGAAGGACCTTTCGAAAAATTCATTTGCCACACCAGAATTAAACAAATTTTCCTTCAATTTCTTCGTAAAAAGCACATCCTTGCCAAATGGACCATCAACCGGGTTCACACCTTGACACACTCGCACAATTTCGAGGGTTTAGGAACATGAATCGTGTCTCAAGACTCCCTGTCAAACAACCACAGTTTTGAAAGTGTACACACTTCCACAAGACGAGCATTCTTTAATCGCGTAAAGATTCAAACATAATCAAATGACGTCATAAGAATTAACATGAAGATGATAAAAAAGGATTTAGATGATACGAATACAAAAGGAAGATTATCTTTTGGTTTTTCCATTAATTCACTCAATTTATTTTACCGGACAAAATGAAAGACCACTTAAACCAATCGTCAACTCGTTCACGTAGCTCTTTAAAAGACAAACGCACAAAGGAGCGGAGGAGCGGGAAAGCGCGAAGCTATTAAAAACCTTCTCCTTTCGGGTCGTAGTTCCTAGGAACAACCCTCCTTATACCCCTCTTATAGTTTGTTTATCAATTAAAGGTGAGCCGTATTTCACAAGTGACACAAAGGCAATTTGTAAATCTTTGTTCGAGTTGGGAACCAACCAGCTCACCGGGAAGATATTTATTATAATACTCAGTTGAGAATTATTATATTTTGGTAGTTTTGATCAATTTGTGAATTTATTTGTAATTAAAGACAAGGTTTTTATTTATTTTTTATTTTTTTTGAGTTTTTTTCTTTGGTTTATCGGATAATTATACTAAAAGAAATAAAAAATTTTTTGTACTTTTTTTTTTATAGATAAATATCACAGTTCAAACACAAAATGCTCTACAGCTACGATAGACTTTCACAGCCTCCCACGGCAACGGCGCCAAAAATTGATTGAGCGTTTCACACTATAAATATATATAGATAATATAATATATATAAAAGTCTAAAAACACCAATCAATGAACCGAGAAGTAGTATATATTGTTCCCGGGTCGTTTTTCCCCAACGAGCTGACCTGGAAAATCGATACAATCGAAGATTTTGATTTGAAAGAAGATTGATATTGAGAAGGTGGAAAAGTCAAATTAGATGATGAAACGACAAAAAACCGTTTAAGAAAAACCAGAAATTACGAGAATTAAACTAGAACACGAGAGCGGAATCCCGAACAAAGGGGAAAACCTAAATTCTTTAAAATAACCCTACGAAGAATATTTTACTTCTAACTACTCCCTCGGGACTAAATAACGAAGAAGGAAAAGACTAGACGAAAACGGAGTTCGTTTGACCCAAAAACGAGCAAAGCAATTCCAGTACCCGACCGTTCTTTAAAGAGAGGAAAAGTTGGAAACATGACCCACGAAAAATTTATATTTTTCCTACAAACTATATGACAAAAGAAAATTTTCTAAAAAAGCAAAATATTTTTTTGATAATTTTTGTATTTTTTATGAATTAAATAAACTTTTAACGAATTAAATTAAAAAAAATATCAAATGACTCGAAAAATTCAAAAAATTTACAAAAATAACTAGACTTTAAATAGTTCCTACGACAAATATGAAACAAAAATAAGCGCAACAAAGAAGCCCCGGAAATAAGCTTAAACAGCTTTAATAAGCTTATTTGCCAAACACCCTTAATATATACAAGCCCTTGGTCTTGAACGAATAAGAACCCAGGGCGCAGTGTACGGGTGTTTATAAAGGGGGTTTGTATCGAGAGGTCACGGGTTCGAGTCTTGCTCACCCGGACCTCTTGTCTTTCCCCCTTTTTTTATTTTTCGAAAAGTCTAGGGTAGAAAGTGTAAGAAACCAAAGTAAAGGGTAGGCGGGCAAACATTTGGAAATTTACACTACTATGAAAACGTGTAACCCTGTACTATTAAGAAAATACATAATAAACCCTGCGATCTAGCTTATTTTGGCTTATTGAAAAAATGAATTTCAGCTAAAACTTAAAACTACAAACTTATAGAACAGCTTAATCTTAACAACTTTAATAAAAGCAAAATCTACTTTTATCAACAGAATAAGCCAGAAATTAAGCTCTTTGTTTCTGTTACAGAAACAAAGCTTTTCCTTAACTTTTTGGATTTTTTGCTTATTCCTAGCTTATTTCTTGATGAAACTGAAACCCAAAAGGTGCTAATTGTAGCTTAAGATGTGTACTTAATGATTCTAAAAAGAAAAAGGCTAAGTCTTAACAAAATTTACAAGAAAATTGAACTGAAATAGTGCAAGTTTTTGGATTGAAACTGTTTTGAGCTTTTTCAAATAAGCTAAACTGCTTATTACTAAACCTTAACAGCTGAAACTTTGAAAATAAGCTAACCTTTGATTATAGAACAGTCCTAGATAAAATGTTTTTGAAAATTACAACTAGTAATAAGAATGCAAAAAGAAAATAAGCTAGAATTCTAAGAACTGCCATTCTACATGCTGATGCATTTGGCACCAACTCAAATGCAGGCTAACCTTTTCTTTAAAACTCATAAACTAGTTAGCTAAGTGTTTCTAAACCTACATTGACTAAATGTGAACTCTATAATGCTTATGGATCACTAAACACTAAATCTACTTAATGCTCTAAAACTGCCCTAGTGCTGAAAGGAAATTTTAAACTCTAAATCATTTATTTCAACAAACTAACTTCTAAAACCTGTTTAAAACTCCATTACTTTGTTAAACTCAACTAGGGAAAGTGCTTAAACTAAATTGTGTTGACTTTTTAAGTCAAAAATGCATTAATCCAAACACTCTCTTATTCTAACTGTCTAAACTAGAA
Organism: Tanacetum coccineum; assembly: GCA_026074375.1. Taxonomy (NCBI): domain Eukaryota; kingdom Viridiplantae; phylum Streptophyta; class Magnoliopsida; order Asterales; family Asteraceae; genus Tanacetum; species Tanacetum coccineum. The sequence goes on along the minus strand of BQNB010103602.1, from coordinate 14,373 downwards.
TGTACTTAAAATCTATTTCAAAGCTTAAACTACCAAAACCTTATATCTACACTTATTTTAACTAAGCTAAATAAACTAATTAAGCACTAAAAAAAACCTAGCTTATGTAGAGAGATAAGCTAGATTCTCAGCTAGCTTCTTACTACTCTTAATAGACAGAATTCAACTTTTAAGTCTTCAATGAATTAATACTTCAACTTCCTTCAGGTCTATGGGAATCTGAAAATAACCCGAGAAGCCATCGAGGAAACAATAGTATTGATTTCCCGCGAGTCTTTCTAGCATTTAATCCATAAAGGGCAATGGAAAGTGGTCCTTTCGGGTAGCTTCATTCAACTTTCTATAGTCAATGCATACTCTCCACCCTGTGACCAATCGAGTCGGTATTAAATCATTTTCATCATTTTGATGACGGTCATGCCACCCTTTTTTGGTACACAGTGCACCGGGCTTACCCATGAACTGTCAGAGATCGGATAAATTAATCCGGCGTCAAGAAGTTTTTCAACCTCTTTTTTGATGACGTCGTGGATTTTTAGATTTACCCTCCTTTGATGTTGAACCGTCGGTTCGTAGTCCTTTTCCATAAGAATTTTGTGGGTATAAAACTATGGGTCGATACCCTTAATATCTAAAAGTTTCCAAGCGATGGCTCGCTTATGGGACTTTAGAACCTCGATCAGAGTAGCCTTTTCCTCATTCTTTAAATCTTTTGCAATTATGATGGGAAACTTGTCGTTACCTTCCAAAAATGCATATTCTAAATGAGGTGGCAAGTCCTTGAGTTCAACCTCAGGGGGCTCATTAACTGAAGATTTTTCATTGTTTGTTTCACAAATTTTAAGATCTTTTCTGATTTCCGGCAATTAATTTCCTTGGTTCAGAGGTGGTGGTGATGGATCACTATTAAGAATTGCTTCGAGGAGAAGAATGTCCCCATCAGGGTCATAATACGTTGGATCAACTTTTGGTGAAGTTGGATCATCCTCTATAGCAAGAAAAGAGTCGGCTTCTTCAAAAAGGAGAAAATAACTGTCCCCGAATGAAGTTAAAGTCAGAGATGAAGTAGAAACGATTGGATCATAGTAAGGAGTGAGATTGCCACTCGAGATCACATTTGAGAAACCAAGAACTTCTTGAGAGTATTCTTCATAAGCCATATCAATGACCTCAATTCGGTTTGCCGTCATATGATTGTAATTAGCCATGTATCTCGAAGTTTGGTCCAGATTGAATGTGATGGCCTCTTTGCAAACACAAAGGGTTATTTCACCTTCGTATACATCTATCAATACATGACGAGTCTTTAAGAAACTCCTCCCGATAATTAAAGGTACTCGGGGGTCTGGTTCAAAATCTACGACCACGAAATCTGCTGGAAACTGGAACTTTCCCACCGTTACATAGACGTCTTCAGCGATACCGATCGGTTCAGAGATCGAACGGTCCGCTAGTTCTAGTGTCATGCAAGTCGGGGTTAGTTCGGGAAGAGAGAGATTTTTCCATACGGAATATGGCATAAGATTAATGCTCGCGCCAAGATCGGCCAAGGCGTTGCATGTATTAATCCCGGAGAATTCACATGGAATAAGAAATCGGCCAGGGTCTCCAAGTTTTTTCGGTAACTTGTTTAGGATGACCGCTGAGCAATTCTCGTTCAATGGAGTTCTAGCCATTTCACTCAACTTTTCTTTGTTTCCGATTAAGGTTTTTAGAGTCGAGGCGAATTTTGGCATAAGCATCAAGGCATCCGTAAAGCTAATTTCGAAACTCAAATCTCTAAAGATTTCGTAGAATTTCTCAATTTGGTCGTTAGCTTTTTCACGACGTCTTTCATCATTTCTTCTTGAAGGAAATGGAATTGATGCTTTTTGGTTAGGCATCGAAGCACTAACTGGAGCATTTACGGGCTCAGAGATTGATTCATGATGGACAACAGGGACAACCGGAGGTTGGACGTCTTCGGTGCTTCCGTTATTAGTAGGAGGCATCGTGTCCTTTGTGACCTCGGTCTCACGTTCCATTACTTTAGGAGAAGAAGTAATAGGAATCGTGGGTCCTTTGTAAGCAACACCACTTCGAGTGGTAATACCTTTCAAGTCCTCCTTTGGGTTAGTAACTGTGTTACTTGGGAGAGTTCCCGAACCTGAAGTGGAGGCGGTATTGGAAGTGACAAATTTGGAAAGCATGTCCGTGAGATTGGTCAATTGATTTTGCATGTTTTGACCTTGAGTTTGCATGTTCCTCATCACAGCATCATTAGCCTTTACGTAGGCTTGAAAATCTTCCTTTGATACACCTTGAATTTGAGGAGCTGGAGCTTGATAAGCGGGAGCTTGATAAGCAGGAGGTTGAACAACCTGAGGTCGATAGATTTGACCTTGATGAACCGGGGGTTGGTAAGCTGAAGCTTGATTGAAATTTCCCCGGTTTTGGTTGTAACGGTTCTGATTGTTTCCTTGATTGTTTTGATTGTTTTGAACGGGAGGAAAACCGGGAGGTCGAATTTGATTAGCAATCGGGGCTCGATAACCGGTATTTCCTTGGTTGTAGTTAGCTGCGGCGGCTTGAGAGACGTACTCTTGAATGTTACCATTGGTGGCTGGACAATTTCTATACGAATGAGCACCTCCACAAGTTACACAACTCTGCTCAACCGCTTTTACAGGTGCAGGAGCTTGGGCTCTTTGCTTTTCGAGAAGCATAGTCTTCATCATGTTCTTAAGTTCAGAAACTTTGGTTGTAAGAGCAGCAACATCTGGTGAAATTCTGAGAGTTGATGAATTCGAACTCACTTTGGCAACGGCTGCCTTGTTTCGTGAATTACGAACCTTGGATTTACTCTCGATAATTCGCAAGCATTCACGAGGCATCTTATCCAAAAAGTTTCCACCCATAACAGAATTCAATGAATCTTGATCATTAACATTCAACGCATTGTAAAACGTATCTAGCTGATGTAATTCAGAAAATCTGTGATGTGGGCATGCTCGAAGAAGGTCATTAAATCGATCCCAAGCCTCGTAAAACGATTCGTCAAATTCTTGTTGAAATCTCGTGATTTCATTTCGAAGATTTGTCATTTTTGAAGGAGGAAAGAATTGATTAATAAATTTTGAAACAAGATCATCCCATGTTAAAATTAAACGAGAAGGTTCTTTTTCTAGCCAAATCTGGGCTGAACCTTCAAGGGAAAATGAAAAAAGCATAAGCTTAATTGAAGTGATCGGGATATCTGGGAATTTCATTGTTGAGGTAATCTTATTGAAATACCGGATGCGAGCATGTGGATCCTCTTTATCATGTCCGAAAAACTGCTTGTTTTGAACAAGATTGATCAAACCATGCTTTAACTCAAATTTAGCATTGATTTCGGGAATTACAATTGCATCCTCGTACCCCTCGGTGGGCGCTTGGAGCATTTGTGCCATAGTCCGGTTATCAGCCATAGGAACTAGGGGAGGAGCTGGATTTTCAATCAGTTCTTCAAGATTAAAAGGTTCAACAAAAGCTGGTGGGGCTTGTTGTTGTTGATGGTGAAGATTACGAGATTAGGAACGAGTGCGCATACACTAAAATATAAAAAGAAAATTTACACTATTTTTTTTTTAGTTTTTGGTTTATCAAAATGAATTTACAATTTATTTTAATAACGGACAACGAAATAAGACAACTTAATCCAAATTATCAACAAGCTTCTCGGTAACTCTTCGAAAAGAAAAACGCACAAAGGAGCGAAGGAATAGGAAAGCGCGAAGCTATTAAAAACCTTTTTCCTTTAGGGTCGTAGTTCCAAGGAACAACCCGCCTTATACCCCTCTTTGAGTTTGTTTATCTTTTAAAAGGTGAACCGTACCTCGCTAGTGACACAAAAGGTAAGTTTTTGATTCTTTGGTTCAGGAACTTATTAATGGATAATACTTCAGTTGAAAGTATTATATGTTGGTGTTCTTTTACCAACTTGATTGATTTTTATTGATAATTAAAGACAATGTTTTTATCTTTTTGTTTTGTTTTGTTTTGTTTTGTTTTTTTTTGGTTTTTTTTATTTGATAATTATACTAAAAAGAAAATGAAAATATATTTGTACTTTTAGGGTTTTTTTATAAAGCCAATAACTTCAAGAATGAAGGATCTTCAAAAACTAAGTTTCAAACAGTATGGATAATCGACTCACAGCCTCCCCGGCAACGGCGCCAAAAATTGATTAGTTTAAAATTCTTTTACTTATATATATATAAATATAATAAATAATTATATAAATACATATAGTAAGTGTTAGCCTCAAAATATTGAGTCGAACAATGGAAGTTCGTTCATAATTATATTAGGTCTCAGTCTCTAAATTAATATAAAGCAATTAATGCACAAAAACTATTAACGGGGAACAAATAACAAAGCGGCTACCAAAAAGGCAACTAAGGCAAGATTAACTCCTATGGGTGCAATTAAAATTTCTAAACCTAAATTAAGACAAAAAAAAATTTAAGAAAAATAAAATTATTTTTTTGGTTATTTTTTGAATAATAGTGAATATAAAAATATTAAGGATCTATTGTAAATCCTAGAAACTATGCGAATTAAATCCTAAAAATTCTTAAAAATGATTTTTAAACTTATAAAAGTCTAAAATTTATAAAAACTCAGAAAACTATTTTTAACTACTTTTTATAATAAAAATCTATTTTTAAAACTAAATTTAAAAGCTTAAAAATCTAAAAAGGGTAAAAATGATTTTAATAAATGTAAACCTAAAAGTAATTATTCTAAATCTAAAAACAATTTTTTTGTATATTTAAAAATTATTTTTCTATTTTTTATAGATTTTCAAAAATATTTATCTAAGAAAAATGTTTAAAAATTAACAAATAATGGGAAAATTACCAAAAATTCAGGAAAAGCCTTAAAATCTATTAGGAACACAAGAAAAATAACAGCAAGCTAACAGCTAAACAAATAAGCCCTAAATAAGCTCGGATAAGCTACGAATTAAAAAGGAAAAGGAAAATGTAAAAGGTGATAAAGGTTTATTGTGTACAAAGCTCAACGGATGAGCTATTGTAGCATGATGGTAAAGGCAATGGGTGTGTGTGCAGGAGGTCGTGGGTTCAAGTCCCACCCTCAACTCTTTTTGTCATTTTTTTATTTTTGAAAACTTAAAGAAGAAAAGTTGTAAATAAGCTGATAACAAACACTTTTAATAAAAACACTTATTCATGAAAAGCCCTATTTAAGCTAAGAACAGCTGAAAATGATGACAGAATCCTAAACTATACTTTTTTTGGATTTTATCAAATTTTAAAAGAAACTCAAAAGCTAAAATAAGCTACACTAATGAATTTAAAGCTAAAATTAAGCTACTTCCTACACTATTGAGCTTAAATGAAAGGAAATTAAGCACAAAGGACCTAAGCTATAAGCTGAAATCTCAATAAGCATTTAAAATGAAAACAACAGCCAAACAGACCCTTAAGCTCACTTTAAGAGCATAAAAGTTAAGCTCCTCAAATAACACCTCTAAAATGAAACTTAATTTTCTTAAAATCTGGCTTAAATGCTACATAAAACTGCTTTTTGAAAGAGATTTTGACTACAAGAGCTTATAGAAAAAGCACTATGAAAATAGACAGTTAACTCAGTAGCTGCTGACCTCTACTTTGAAAAAGACAGAATGCAATTTTAAAAGCTTAAAAACAGATAATTTAATAAGCTATTTATTAAAAACTAAATGCAAACTTATAAACTATGATATATAAGTTACTCTATTGCTGTAAATGAAAACCTAACAACTATTTTAACCTACTTAAAAAGAAACTAGAAAATGACCTTAATCTGTTTTTCCCTATCTGATGCAAATGACACAAAAGTGATTAAAGCACAAAATCTTTAAATACAGACTTTCAATTCTTATTTCTACACTGATAAAACACCTAAGTAGACTTAAGTAGGTGAACTAGATTAGCTTAGTTCTACTTGAGCTTAAAATGAAACTAATGAAGGACTTAATGAACACATATTTAATTAACAACTAGAAAACTTATGAAATCTTAACTAGTCCTAATAAAACTCACTAAACCTGCACTTTTAAACCCCTTTAAATGATTCAAAACCAAAACAAATGAACAAAAGGGTTCAAGCAGTACTAACTCATGTTAGTACTGCTAGTCCCAAACACCCCTTTAACATTACTCATATCCATATTAGCTTATTAAAATGAAATTAAAAACTCAAATACTAAATACCAGATAATAAGCAGCTTATAACCAACCTAATGAGCAATCCTAAGCAGACAAAAAGCCAAACTAATAAGCTATAAGCTAAACTATTATTTTTGGATTTTTAGTATTTTAAGTCAAAATTAAGAAAACTAATATCTATGCTACTAAACTTAAAGACAGATTATCTAAACTACTTAATAAGCATATTGAAACAATAATAAGCACAAATAAGCAAACAATTAAGCAAAATAAGCTAAACTATACTAAGAAATTTAAGACAGGAAAGCTTAAATGAATACTTACTAGAACCTTAGCTAAACAAAGGTTATTAATGGCTCAATTGAGCAATCTACAAGCTCTGGCTTATTGTTAATAAGCCAGTATAAGTCCATATGAGCTCTTCCATTTTAAGCTCATCTTACTTAAGTCCAAATTCCATAAGCAAAGGTACTTAAGCTGATTTTAAATTTTCAGTAGATTAAGTTCTTATTAAAACTCAAATCCAAGCTTATAGACTTGAATGAACTAGAATGAGCTTATTATGAGCTTATAGTAGCATACACATTTGAAAGTAATAAGAGCTTATGAGTAACACAGCTTATGAAAACTTAAAATGATGATTTTATTAAAACTTAAAACGGATTACAATGCTTTGGAAATTGAAAGTTACAAAAGTTTAAAGAGAAAAATTACATTTAAAACTGAAAATTACATAAGCTATTGAAAACTAAAGGTTTTCAGGAAAAAAAAGATGATCATGTGAGAGTGAAGGAGTCCTTTTATAGCTGCCAGGAGAAGCTTCTAGGTGTCAAGTCCTTCACACGCTCCCTTGAATCCTGTCCCTCCATTTCTTCCAATGATTGGATCTCAATTGGGGTCCGTTAGATCAAATCTTAGCTCACACGGATTGCCAGCGTGGCAATCCGTGATGTGACACTCCTGTGCTTCTTTCGTGACAGGATTAGTGTAAAAATTTCATTCCCTTTGTGTTTCTTCACTTATCCACGTGGCACTTCTTGTGGGTTTTGGCCAATGAGAATGAGAGATGATGTAGAACTTTGCCAACGTGTCCCTTAACCCTTGAATTACCCATCCTAACCCTCAATTGTTAATTGCCCTTTGATTTGATGGGAGGGGTAAAAGGTTGAAGACGGTGAATAGTAATAACAGCATTTCCCGCGCCTTTTCTTTTATAAAGGGGTGTTTGACTTTTTTTTATTTACCCGGGGTTTGACTTGGACTTATAAAAGGATTTTGGGCCGGGTTTTTGGGATTGGGCCCGGGCTTGGTTTAGTTATAAGAAAGTTAACGGGTGTTAACTCTTATAATTATAAGAGTTAACACCGTTAGGGTTTAGGGATTATTTTTGTAATTTGGTTAACTTTGAGGGACTGATTTGGGAATTTTTGGGTTTTGTCTTTTTGTGGTTGACCATTGTTGACCATGAGTTGACTTTTGTTGACCTTTGATAGCATTCTCCCGGCTCTTGTATTCTCTTTCCTTTCCCGTGTCCGTGATTGTCCGGTTTTGACCGTTTTCTTGAGATTTTTGCATTATCCGTACCTACACAATCACAAAGACAAAACAAGCAATATTCAAGCATTTAAAGCACAATTTTATCTTTTTAGGGCCATTTTTGATATAAAATGGATATGTGTTTTCACACATATCAAACACAAAAAAGGAAAGGTTAGATTAGAAGAGAAAAGAGAAAAATACAAGTGAACATCTACCACCCCTCATGGAGAACCATGAGGGGTATTTATACTAAAAGAAAAAACAAACTATTCCTAATTTACATAAATGACCCCTGTGTGACATGCAGTGTCCAAGACTAGTCCAATTCACGCGTAAGACGTCAGCTTCACTAAAAAGTGAGGCTAACAAGTTGATCTGACGCTCTTTATACAGAAAGAAGGAAACGACTTATTATTGGTACAAAATTATGTTGACAATATAATATTTGCATCCACTAATACTGCTATGTGTAATGAGTTACACACACACACACACACACACACGCAAATTAACAAACAAACTTCATATATTAATACACTACAATACTCTAACTACGATTAGGTTACAAAACCTTGAAGCTATGGAAAGAACTCTATGATTTGGACTCGTATTTTATATATAGAACTCTATAAAACCCTAGACCATACTTATTTAGTACACCAAGGAGTCCTAGTCGTCCAAACCAGCCCATCTTTCTTGTAATTCTTTTATTTTAGTTAATGTCATAACTTGGTCAAGTGTAAATTAAATTAGGCTAAAAAGCCAAATAATACACGAAATGTTTCCAACAGATACAAGCATGATCTAATTTCATATTTTCATGTTTATTCACATGAAAATAAAGATCTTTTTTCTCTCTTTTCGTGGCCTTTTGAATCACTTAAAACGGAATCCGGACGAAGAAGTTATGGCCAAAACATTGTGACGTATTCAAATCTTTCATTCTTCGATATTTTATTTTAATTCATCATTTAGGCTCCAAAATGTGTGGTTTTTCACTAACTTTCACCATATGCTCAATATTTATTACATGCAAATAGTAAATATAATTCAATTAAGTAATAATTCTTATATAAAAGAATGGTAAAACGAGACGGCCCCAAAAATTAAAAAAAAGACGGATAAATAATGCGATATAAAGTGGACATATTTGAGCACACATCAAATATTCCCTCCACTTAATCTACTTGTCCTCACTAGCCCTTTAGAAGTTAATAAAAATATATCCCTAAAGTCGAGCGAAGAGCGCTGAAAGCGAAGCACCTTATTTGATTTATTACAAGTACACTACCCAAACACCTCACGAAATAGAATATGACTCTCTCACACAAAAATCACTCACTAATCTATGTGGAACATGTAACTAATTCCGTTCAATTGCTACGGATCGTGACCGAGTATTCTATCATAACTTGGCAATTGATACACACACTCCACCACTAAAGCCAAGAAGTAAAAGTTTAGAAAGGAAAAATGAGGGTTTGGTTGTATTGTAGAGTGCATACGGTTGATCATTCTACAATCTTTCACCAGAAGTACCATTCCAACAAGGCAGTTGAAGCACACATACACACCTGGAACGCTGGGATAGACATGCATGTTCGATCACATCCCCATTCGAATTTAACCAACTGTTAAGATGAAGAATGATATAGGGTAGGAACCTTCTAACTTTCACCAAAAGTCATAAACCAACGAGGCAGCTAAGACATGCATACATGGCCAGGTTAATGATGGATAGACAATGCACAAACGGCTCGAACAAGTCCTCATCGCGTAAAACTCAGCGGCTAATCAATCAAGTGAAGGAAATAAATTATTGTTAAATATAAATCAAACCACACACACTAGATTAAGACTTAAGAACAATTGCCAATCACTTATTTCCTGACCGTTAACAATGATAAAAACACACTATATACAACGTCTTGATCATCAATCAAAAACAACAACCTAAGTTGGCATTCCCGTAACGGTCAACTTCCCAATCTTCCCAAAACTTTACATACTCTACAAGGCAAGTGGCGATATCTTTCACTTTGTACAATACTCTACGTCGTTGATTTTTTAGACGTATCCACGAATAATCGATCCTTCGTGTAGTTCCTTCGGTAATTGCGAAACGATTATCTATGAACTTCTTATCTCTTTCTCATTTTTCTTCAACTAATCACTTCAAGATCTCGGTGTAGAGTTTTACCATCTTCACGATCAATGAATAATTACGATAATTTCTTCGATAGTTCCTATCGATTCGATTCACCAATAATTGTGACGGTAGTAAACTTACATAAGCTTTGAAATACTAATATACATTACCCATTTGCGAATGTGTAAATTTCCAACCGCAGCACCAAAATAGAAGAATGACACAAGACTCGGGAAATAACAAACTTTACACTTTAACAAGCTAGCAACTTAAAAGAAACTTAATCTAACTGGTAGGATTAAGGTGTAAGGGTGTAAACATAACAAATAGTTTGTAAACATTCCTAAAGATTGGCTCTACGGGGTTGTTCAAATCTAATAGATCCTCATTCTAAGAATGAGAGTAGAAAAGTTTAACACGGAGTTTAACTAACCGTTGAATTAGTTAATAAGCAAACAAGGGAAAGCGTTTGGTTAATCCTAAAAATTTACCAATTTAAACAAGTTACTCCAACTAAATCCATCACACACACTATATCAATTGCGGGTCTCCGAGTGATATAACCAAGCCAAGTTCTAAAGGTCTATAATACATCACCGGAAACATCATATTTGTAGAATTTGGTTAATCATTTGAAACGGAAAGGTTAAATTCTCATCATTATCTAACAAGGGTTTTTGTGTATGCAGGTTATGTAACATGTAATATTCCACAAAAGTATGCTTGAAAAAAAAATGGTGTATAATTTTAAGCATTAAAGTGTGAAAATAGGACAAGTAAAACATTCTAATTTCATCCCATCTACTGAATTATACAACGTCCGTCGTTGTATATATATAAAAACATTATATACGTACTCTCTCTCCTCAAAAAATTAGAATGAGAAACTCCCTTGATATTTTTGCTCGGGTCTAGATTCTCAAGTTGCCGTTTTATGTGCAAGAATTGTGTGCTGAAAAAGCGTCTAATCACACAGCACAGAACAACACAAAAACACATAGACAATTCCAGAAACATATCATTCACCAACTTCGGTCGATATTTCTTTCACAGTCCTGTATATATTCCAAAACACATATGCAATTCCTTATCTCTGTGTATTCAGTTTTGGTTAGACTCAGAAATAAATACCTAAAAATGTACAGCACACACACACACTCACACACATCCATACCCCCAGGAATACGCTTATCCATACCCCAGGATACGTCGTATGATACCCGTATCGAATACCTGTCAAATCATTTAACGAATACAGTATAGACTAAGCAGCTGAAAATAAAAACTAGATAACGTCCAGATTGTCAATACGCCGTGTCCATAGGAATGGATACCCGTATAGACAGTCTGGAAAGACAGACTCGATAAAAATATGAAAATTCAATCTGAGATTGTCTCCCAGGCAAAGCACTTTTGTTTTCATAAAATTCTTTAAGTTGTAGACTGAGCCCAATTTAATCCCATCCTTAAAACAATTTGGGGTCGAACAGGATGCCAAATGGCACATACAAATTCTTGATTAGGAAAATGAATGGGCATTTCTGTTATGAGATTCAAAGTCACGATATTAAAATTTAAAATCCTTGATACAAGTTTAATTTTTGAAAAATTTATTAGATGTATCATGACTTGTTTCCAAAAGCTTATTTGACCCATGTGCATAGACACCAACATCCGTATTTATTACATTACATAATGGTTTGACAGATAAATCCCCCGAAGAGTGTTCAAAATCGATTTTATCATCATCATTGTCTTCATCCGATTTTGAATCATCGGGATAAATTACGTTAAAAGGAAATAGATCATTAAAGTTTAAAACATTTTGTTCCTTTTGATTACATTTGGACAATGATGTTTCATCTTTCAAATTAAATTCATCGATATGTTGAGGGTTTGAAATCGGTTCAGTTAATAAATCTGATTTGGACGTTTGAGCATCATTGTAAACAATGGCTGGAAATTCATTCTCAAAATCTTTAAAGAAGTCTAAATCATTAAAATAACTGACCGTAGGCTTGGGTGACGGAATCGAAGGCATATTGGCTTTATAATTATCATTTTCCGAATCCGTTTTTAAATTGTTGACATAAATTATTTTGTAAGAAAATGAATTTTTGTCAAAAATTATCGTGCAATCTTCATCGTCGGATTCGTCAAACGATATTCTAAAGTCGATTTCATCATTGTTAAGAGAACTTACCGTAGGCTCACACGAGAGTGCTGCTTCAGATGTTAACTTGTTGTTAAAGACTATAGCTGGGAATTCAGTTTCAACAGATCCGAGGTCATGAACGTCTTCATTATCCCAGGTCTTACCATACTTAGCAGTTTTCCAGTTATACACCTTACCACGCCTACGAGCGTTTTCTTCCTTAATCCTGATATACTCCTCTATAGTAATGTTGGGGTCGTCCATTTTATCCTGTAATAAATTCGCTAAGAAAGAAAACTGTCAAATAGCTTAATACGCCGTATTCAGTAAACTGAATACGTCGTATTGATGATAGAGTCGAATACGTTGTATTCGTTAAACACAATTGGGCCTAAATGTTCTATACCGAAAACTCAAGTTTGGACCGAGTGTGTTCACAAGATGGTATTGGGTTGTGTTTCATTGATGGGATGACCAGGTTTGTTAAGCAAGATGGGCTGAGGTATGATATAAATTTATGTTGAGCACGATATTACTAATGATTTATCTATTTTGGGTTTGCGTTAGCGGGTTGGACCGAGTAGTAAAAACAAAATGATGTCGGGTAAAAGTACAAAAGACAAAGTTTTATTACTTGGACGGCGGTTGTTATGGTATATTTTTATTTTTTGAGTCGATATCCGTTAACAATCATGACACATCAAAAATCATGAACAACAACACAACAAACATAATACATTACACTAAAACGATCCTTATCAAAATTCACCTTCATTCCTAATGGCTAGTATTGAATTTTAATAACTACAGAGACTTTGTATGATGTTGCATATTTGGGATTGAAGTAGGCTTTCACGAGGCGTGTACTTATTTCATCTTCGGTTCTTTCTTTCTCCACAACGAAGATGACTTGTATTAGTGATGAAGACTTGGATATATAGTTGCTTTTGTGATTCTTTCTACCTATACCCATAAAGTAGCTATCACTTTAAGGAGTTACATTATAGTACTCAGTGTCTCATGTTGTTGAGGAGATTTCAAGCGGTGATGTATTTTTTATATACTTTTGGGTGAGTATATGGTACTCAGAGATTTGCCTCTGCATCGTTCTTTTGTTACACGGATAGTACAAGATTAAGTCATAAGCGAAGGATTACGCTTCAATCAGTGGTCATCAGTATTAGCCTACATAATAGATAAGGGGATTTAATTCAGGTTGATCAAGAGAGATTTGTAAAGAGAGTACTGACATCTTCTCACAGAGTATTGCTTATGCAATCACGAGCTATGAAGCTAAGTAAGCAGTTCCAGTTGGCATATGATGTACACATGTGTAGGATGATTCCTCAGTTAGTCATCATCCTGGAGGGAGAAATGTGTACATCCGGTACTTAGTTGATTTTTTATGTTACCGTTTTGATGTTACCATTTCAACTACATAGAGGGATAAATTGCGTACACTCTGGACATAATTGACTTTGGTGTAGCAATTCATATCTGCACTTTCCTGGATGGATAAATGTATACATCAAGGACGCACAACAAGTTCACTTGATCGGGATTTATAGAATATTCCAGAGGTTAGTCTGCAGAGATGATTAGTGCTTCAACTTATTACTTTGGTGTTACGGTTTCGACTTCGGTAAAGGGATAAAATGTGTACTTTGGTCTGAATTCAAACAAGACTGGATGCTTCCTAAGTGAGACGATGTTGATGATATCATCCCTCCCTTAAGATCGGTGTACTAATTCTTATCAATCCAAGGGTCTAAACTGAAGAAATAAAGCTGGAGTATTCAAGTAGATCGTCAAAGATATTCTCAAGGAATACTAGACTTCATTCTTATCATTTTTCTTATAGGGAACATTGTAACCAATTCACGTGTGATGCCATCTTGGAGGGAGATTGCTAGCCTCACTTTTTAGTGAAGCTGGCATCTTACACGTGAATTAGACTAGTCTTGGACACTGCGTGTCACACAGGGGTCATTTATGTAAACTAGGAATAGTTTGATTTTTCTTTTAGTATAAATACCCCTAATGGCTTTCCATGAGGGGTGGTGGATGTTCATTTTGTATTTTCCTCTTTCTCTTTCTAATCTAATATTTTCTCTTTAGTGTTCATCTCACTATCTCTCTACTTTCTCTCACTAAAACTAACAATGTATCATCTTTTGTTCTTTGATCAACCAAGACCCCCCAAAAAGGTGTTATCGATCCTTGACAATAACATAGATCATAATTGATTGTACACTGATTCGTGATATAGCACACACTTATATAGCAACCCTAATACAGATCCTGACCGAATGCCTTTGACCAAGGCAAAAGGT
>BQNB010103601.1:0-24001 GCA_026074375.1 Tanacetum coccineum | reverse complement strand
TTCAAAAAGAGTTGTGATCTGTGTGGCTTAAACAATCATCTCTCTAAAAATTGTTATAAAGTCCTATTTTGTAAAAAGTGTGAGAGAACTGATCACAAAACCTGTGATCATGCTGAATACATTTCCACCATGAATATGTCTTAGCATCTCAAAAATTTGGGTAGATCTTCATCAAGATCTAAAATCTCAAGACCATCAAAATGCTTCTTTCCACCCTGCATACACAGTGGATGTATCAACCATTATCCAATGAGTGTCTATACTATCCCGTGTGTGGATTATGTGGAAGTTATGACCATGACACAAATGGTCATAACAAGATTATCTCTCTAGAAAGAGAGATCAATCCAAGAAATCCTCAACATGCCTTCAAAAGATGTGAAGCTTGTGGTAGCTTAACTCATACCACAACTGATCACTATGACATTGAATGGTTAAAAAGAGGTGAAGCACTTCAAGCCAGAAAGGCTAAAGCTCTAAAATCAACTAGGTCTGAATCATTAAATGCTAACAGATCCAAGACTCTCACTAGAAGGTGGGTTTCTAAGCAAAACTAACCATTCTGAACGTATTTGTGTAGTGTGACATCAGGAAGCCCATCTGGTACCTGGACAGTGGATGCTCAAGGCATATGACTGGTGTCAAGAGTTACCTGCATAAATATGTGAAACAACCAAGACCTAAAGTGGTGTTTGGAGATGACTCTACATGCACAACTGAAGGTTATGGCTATATCAAATGTAATGGTATAGTTTTCACAAAGGTAGCATTTGTAGATGGTCTCAAGTACAATTTAATTAGCATCAGTCAACTCTGTGATGCTAAATATATATTTTAGTTTGATGAGAAAAGAGGAACAATCTTTAACTCTAACAAAGAAGTTGTAATGATTGCTCCAAGAGTAAGAGATGTATATGTTCTTGACATGACATCTTCTACTCTAGATTCTTGCTTCTTTTTCAAAGCCTCTGAAAATCTCAACTGGCTTTGGCATAAAAGACTTGCTCATCTAAACTTCAAAACAATCAACAAATTGGCGAAACAAAATCTTGTTATTGGTCTTCCCTCACTTGTCTACTCAAAAGACAAACCATGTCCATCATGTGAAAAGGGAAAGCATCATAGGGCCAGCTTCAAAACAAAACAGACATCTTCTATCAAGAAATGTATTCATCTTCTTCACATGGATTTATTTAGGCATGTAACTCCTAGGTCCATTAACCATGAAAAGTATACTCTTGTCATTATTAATAAGTACTCCAGGTATACTTGGGTGTACTTCTTGAAAAAAAAAGTTATGCACCTGAAACCATTATGTCTTTCATCAAAAGAGCTAAAAATCAAAATGACATTCTTGTCAAACAACTTAGAACTAACAATAGTACTGATTTCAAAAATAACATTCTTGTCAATTTGTGTAATGAAAAAGGGATTTCATAAAAATTTTCCTCTCCTTACACACCTAAACAAAATGATGTTGCTGAAAGGAAAAACAGGACTCTGCAAGAACAATGCTTTTAGGATCTGTCTTTTTAAAACAATACTGGGTTGAAGCAGTAGCCACTGCATGCTACACTTAAAACATGTCTACTATTGTTAAAAGACATCTCAAAACTCCTTATGAAATATTTCGTGGGAGACTTCCAAGCGTCAACTTTCTTTATGTCTTTGGATGTTCAGTATTCATTCATAATCATAAAGATCACTTGGGTAAGTTTGATGAAAAAGCTAATGATGGTTATTTCCTTGGATACTCACTTGTTTTCAATGCCTTCTAGGTCTTCAACACTGCGAAATAAAAGAACACTAAAGAAACCTATCACATCACATTTTGATGAAAGCACTTAAGCTATTAAATTCACAAAACCTTCAGTTGATGATATCAACATTGCTGAATCAGAAAGATATTCACCTAATGAATATCTTTATCCTTTTATGCCTTCTTAAAGGTATCAAGTCAACAATAATGTTGTTCATTTCATAGAACCCTGTGAGAAAACTGAGCCTATAATCATTGAAGCTAATGCTTCCCTGGATCAAAATGATCAATGTGATCAAACTGATCAAAATGTCAAAATGAACAAATGATCATCCTGTTCAATAATGACGAATACTTGAATGATGTATCAACCTAAACACTCAAATCACACAATGATTAATATATATTGATAACCTCACAAACATTAAAGAAGTTATGAACACTAAACGTATTATCCTTTTCCACCTGAGAATACTTTAGCACCAAATTTAAACAAAGTTTTAGTACAATCCAAACTATAATTTCCCATATCCAGGCTAAATCTATGAACACTCTAACTCCTTAAGAAAAATTGGTCTAGAGACAAACATATTAAGCCTAGTTAACATTGTTGTAATCAAGGAGCTTTAATGCTTATAAGGAGGACAATGCTAAAGAACTGAGTGCTACTTCAGCTCATGAATGTCTATTTGTAGACTTTCTCTCTAAAGAAGAACCTAAAAAGGTCACTGAAGCACTTAAGCATCCTGGATGGGTTGATGCCATGCAAGAGAAACTGAATCAATTTACCAGAAACAAAGTTTAGACACGGGTTCCTCCACCTTATGGAAAAAACCATAATTGGCTCTAAATGGATATTCAGAAACAAAAGGGATGAAACTTTCATTGTTATAAATGTTGATAGAAATAATGCCTAAAAACATTATTAATATTTTTCACATCTTTACGTTTTGATAATCACAAAATATAAAAACGTTCAATGTAACATTAAACGTAAACAAGTATTTAGTAGTAAATTTTTATTTCGAAAATTATATCACTTAAAGGTATGAATAAATAAATGCTTAATGCATTTTATGATCAAAGGAAATTTTTATTCAACCTCACACTTTTATAAAATGTTGTAAACATTTTTATAAACATTACAAAACATTTTCTACAATTAAAAGAAATGTTTTATTCAAAATAAACATTTTGAAATTCAAATTTTCAGACCTAAAACGGCTAGAAAGTTATAGAAAATTCCCCTTACACAAAAGGACAAACTGAGGAGCGCCTAGTCTAGGGTGGCCCCCTTTAATACACGGGCGCCCCCCAAATCTTTAAGGGGATCGCCCACCTATTTAAGGGGACCGTCCATAGGTAGACGCTCCTTCAGAATGTCCTATAAATACTGGACTATTCCCTACTGTTTTCTCACCTTTTGCACTCATTCTTTCCGATCAAAAATAGCCCACACATCTTATTAAAATCCTTTGATCATTTAATCATAAAGCTTTGTTTCCAAGTGATCCAAGCTCAATTCCTCAAGTGCAAGAGAAGAATACTTCCATCATCAAGTGAAGAAGTATTACACCTCAAGAGAGATTTATTGTGTGCAATCTAATTCGGCATCCATAATCATAACTGGTAAAGTCATATGTGTAAATCTGTACAATTGTATTGTTAGATCTTAGTGATTGTGTGAAAACATAGTTCATCTTGGTGATCTTTCCTATTATATGTTTAGTAGGTTGATTATAGGAGGGCTTTGGTGGAAGTAGTGGTGTGATGAAAACAAGGTGCGAAGAAGTTTGTATCGTGATCAAGTCGTGAAGCAAAGTTTTTGTAGTGAAGTTGTGAAGTTGTGTTGAATGTGTTCTAGCTAAGATTAAACTCGACATCTAGCTTTATTTCGGAAATCAAAGATAAGCGAAAGTTGTGTAGGGTTATTCTCTCCATAAGGAGCTTTTTGACCATAGTGAAGAAAACTCTCGTGTGAGGTGCTCGAGGAGTGGAGAGGGCGAAGAGGTGCTTCGTTGCCGAACCACTATAAATCCTCGTGTTGTGGTTTGATTGTTCTTACTCTTATCTCTTGTCTTACATTATTTTCTCATACTATCCTATTAATTGTTTAGATAAGTATATTGTTCATATTGTGCAAGTGTTGAATTCACATATAGTCGAATCTAGAATTTTTACAAACACTTTAAAACCTTAAATTAAAAAGCGGTAAACTATTCAACCCTCCCCCCTTCTAGTTTTCCACAATTGGTATCAAGAGTTACGTCAAACAAGATTTTTAAACTAAATTATATTTTAAAACTTGAATCGATCTATGGAATCGGAAAAATATTTAGAAGGGCAATGTATGCAAAGACCACCACTATTTGAAAGTGATAGATTTATTTATTGGAAAAATAGATTCGAAACTTATGTGAAGTCAAAAGATCTAGATCTTTGGCATGTTATTACCGATGGTGATTTTCCTCTTATTCAAAATAATCCCGAAACTAAAAAGGATGAAATTGTACCTTTTCATAAACAAAACGATGATCTTAAAAAGAAACTTGCTAAAAATAATGAAGCTAAAATGGTAATTTATAATGCTTTACCACGTAAAGAATATGAAAGAATTTTTATGTGTCAAACCGCAAAAGAAATTTGGGATACTTTGTTAATCACTCATCAAGGTAATAATCAAGTCAAAGCAAACAAAATTATAATCTTCTTTATCAACAGAAAAGAACAATTCATGTGATTCCGGAAGAGGAAGTCAATAGATAATGCCTTTGCAAAATTTACAACTAAATATTACTAGTCTAAAAGCACTTGATGAAGGTTTTTCTAGCAAGAATTGTGTTAGGAAATTTCTTAGGGCATTACATCTAAAATGGCGCGCGAAAGTCACGTCGATTGAAAAATCACATAATCAAACAACCTTACCTCTTGACGAACTAATTGGAAACTTGAAAGTTTATGAAAAAGTAATAAAGAAAGATTTCGAAACGGTCAAAGGCAAGAAAGAAACAAGTAGATCCCATGCATTAAAGTGAAAAAGGAAGTAAGTGATGAAGATAGCTCAAACTCCGATATTAAAGAACGAAGAGTATGCTATGCCGTAAAGAATATTAAGAAAAAACTTCAAGAGACGAGGAAGATTTTCAAGACAATCCATGAGGGTGAAAGAAAAACATTCCAAAGAAAAAAAATGTATGGATTCTGGTAAATAGTGGAAAGAAAGTTTTAGATGTGGTGATCCAAATCACCTCATTAGAGAATGTTTAAAGCCGCCAAAGAACAACAATCAAAGAGCATTTATTGGAGGAGCATGGAGTGACAATGGAGAAGATGAAGTAGAAAACACTAAAGATGAAACTTGTCTTGTAGCTCTAGCGCCCGAAAGAAATATGCCTTAGGAATAAAACTAAGAACCCGATGATGGATTAAAGACAGGATGCCTCGGAAAACACATACAAGGTAGAACGAAAGTTTTATTTCTTCATACAAAGCGAAAAACGGAGGAAACGAAATTTTTTGGAGCAACTTGCGCTGTAAATAATCATAGGCAAAGGTAACGAGTACTCCTCAAGACTCCCTATATAATTGTGAAAATGTGTTTAGCACGTAGATAACTTTAACATATAACTTTTGCTTAGGTAGGTCAGAAGAATTATAACAAATGCAAAGTAATATTTACTGAACACGATAGCCAAATAATCAAAGTCGAAAAGTATATAGGTTAAAGGGAATTTGGGAAAGGAGAATATATGGTAATGAAACTAGGAAATAAACCGAAGACAAGAATATCCTTGCAACATTAGACGTAAAACTTCCACACTAATGGCATAGGATATTAGGTCATGCTACAATATACCAACTAAATTCAATCATTACATCTAAAAATTAGTTAGAAAACGTACCCAAACTTAGATAAGTGAATCGACATTTTTTTTGTGAATCATGCATATTGGTAAGCAGAAGCTCATGCAATGTCACTAAGGCTACAAATATAGTTTCATCAACAAGATGCTTTAGAACAACTTCCATGGATTTTTTTGGCCCATCCGACCATATGAAGCATGGAGGTAATCGTTATACCTTAGTAATCGTCGATGACAAATCTCGATTCACTAGTACTAATAATAAGCAAATAAAACTGAAGCTTTCGAAAAATACAAGATAATATATGAAAAATATCCAAAAACCATTTAGGATGTTACCATTGTATCAATTAGAACGGATAAGCGTCGGTTTGACATTTTGATAAAGAAGTACAATTTCGGAAACTATTGTGAGTTTAAATAGGATATCTCATAATTTTTCGACTCCTCGTACTCCACAATCTAATGGGGTAGTATAATGAAAAAATCGCACTCTACAAGAAATGAGTAGAACCATGTTAAATGAACAATTCCATTCCTCAAAAATTTTGGTGTAATGCGGTCGATATCGACAACCATATAATTATTAGAGTTTATCCATTAGACGAATTTTATGAAAAACTCACATACGATTTATTAAGAGGAGTATGAACGCTAAACCATTAACTATTTTATAGTATTCGGAGTAAATGCTATATTCATAGAAACACAAAGATTACCTCACCAATTTGACCCACAATATAAGTAAAAATAGTCGTACGAAGGTGTTTTCCAAGGATATTCGCAAAATAGTAAAGCTTACATAATACTTAACAAACAAACAATGAAAGTTGAAGAGTCATTGAATGTAACTTTCGATGAAACTCCTCCCCCGCCTAAAACATCACCAAATGGAAGATGATGAGTTAGTCAAAGAATAAGCAATTGAGGTTATAAAACCAAAACCCATAGGCAATGATCTTGGAAGCCATTTCAGTTAGAAAATAATCAATTAATAAATATTAAAAACTAAAACACAATCCCAACTAAATGTTATTGGTAATCTAAAAATCCAAGAGCTTCTTATGTTCAAGCTCAAACAAAAGCAATTTCATTTGCTTTTGTTTTCAACAATAGAACATCAAAATAAAAAATCATGCCCCCCACAGAAAAAAAAAAATTTATATTATAAAGAAAAAAATTGGGTAATTGGCCTTGCATATATGAACTAAAACAAATTATAAAAACAAATGTATGTTAGTTGGAACTAGTCCAAAATCCCATGGATAATAACCATGTAAAGAACAAAATTGGGTATATAGAAATCAACTCGATGAAAATGGCGTCAGTCACAAGAAACAAAGCTTAGTTTAGTCGGCCCAAGGTATAATCAACAAACAGGAAAGTTCTTATGACGAAACAGTATGCACCCCGAAGTCTAGACTAGAGTCCATACGAGATACTTTTTATCTAATGCTTTCGCACTAGAACTATAAGATATACCAAATGGATGTGGAAGATTGCATTCCTAAACGGTTTTATCACTGAGGTGGTAAGAAATTAATTCATCATATTCGCAAGGAGTCTAGTCACCAAATCATTTTATGTATTGACATCTTGATTATCTCATCCAAAATAGTCAAAGAAACTTTTTAATTAAACAATGAGTTAATTAAAAATTGTCAATATTCACCATCACCAAAACTTTCAAAATCAAACCTCAAATCAATTTAGAATAACCTAAACTAGTTCAAATTCATTCCTTTTTTAATCCATTATCTTCCCATAAATCCCTTCCAAATAATCATCACTAACACATCATCTTCCTCATCATACATTAACCATTATCAACCTTTATGGCTTCATCAAAAGCTTCCATTTCCAAACCATCAAAGAAACCAAAATTCACCATCATACCACCAAAACAACTCTTCATTGACTTGATAAATAAAGACACTACAACCCATCACCCAAGCTTCAAGAATCATCTCCTAGTGCTCCCAATGCACCCTCTAAAACTCTATCCATCAAAGACACCTCATCCTCTTCAATTGACTACACACCAAAATCACTAACTCTTTCATCATCTCCTTCCACATACGGCAAGTAGAGGTGATATCATGTTTAGTGTTTGCCTTTACGCACGCTTTTAAGAGAATCCCAAAACCTCTCACCTAGAAGCGGTTGAACGTATCTTCCGATACGTTACAGGCACTACACATTTAGGATTATGGTATCCTAAGGGATCTGGCATAGAAACAATAGTGTATGCGGATTCGGATCATGCGGGAGATTATGTAGATCGCAAGAGCACTAGTGGTGTTTGCACGTTTATGAGATGTTGCCTAACATCTTGGTTTTGGAAGAATCAAACCGCTCTTGCCATCTCCACAACCGAAGCGGAATACGTAAGCGCCGGAAAGGCATGTCAACAAGCTCTAAGGATGAAACAAGCTATCATAGACTATGGCGTTAGGTTAGACGACATTCCAATAATGTGTGATACAAAGGGGCTATAGACTTAAGTAAGAATCTCATTCAACACTCACGAACAAAACACATTGAGATTCGCCATCACTTCCTGCAAACTAACCACCAAAACATAAACCCTCACACAAAATTTTGAGAAAAATCAAATTTTGGGAAATCTGGGAAATGCCAGTAGGCGGCCCCCTTAATTCATAAAGAGCACCCCCTTAATTTTAAGGGGACCGACCCCTAATTAAGGGGACCGGCCTAGGCAAACACGGGTAAAACAATTTTTTTTCTTTCACCTCCCTTTAATCAAATACCCTCTAGACTTAGCTACTGTTTCCCTGAATTCACAAACATTTCTTGGATTTGATCCTTTAAATGTCCATTATTCTTAATTTAAACCTCTCATCCACTATAAATACATTCTCAACCATCATCATCACAATCATCCTCACCAATGACATCTCCTAACAAACCCACATCCAAACCATCAAGGGTAGCCAAAATGAGTGTGAAACCCATTTGGAGGATGAAACTAAACTCTTATAACACATCAAATGGGCTCAATGTAAACTCACCTACACCAATGCCCAAACCACTCACTCTTCATCATGAACCATCTCAAGAAAAAAATCACCCCAATTAAGCATTACTAAATTCTTACATCAAGGACACTACCACATCACCACAAGGTGCCTCACATTCTCCATTTCCCATCTTACCCATCAATTCACATGTTACTCACACTCAAACTCCAACTCAAGGTGACAACCAAACTTCTTACATTAAGGACACTCCCACATCACAACAAGTTATCTCACATCCTCCACTTCCCATCTCACCCATCAACTCACATGTTACTCACACTCAAGCTCCACCTCAATATGACAACCAAACTCATCACACACCACATCTATCTCTAAGTAGAGAAAGCCTAGTTGATAACATTAATCAACTACAAGACCTATCAAACCTCTTAGCCATGCATCTCTCTTAACAACAAAACAACATTCCATCATCACCTTACTCTCCAACCTACCACACATACTCAACATTAACCAAGTTGAAACCCATGTTGGGTATTGTCCTAGTTGCATCTTCACCCAAAAACAATTCTTTTCTTTAAGTGAGGATATCAATGGGATTGAATTCCTCCTCACTTGACCACATCCACCACCTAGGGTTCAAAGAGATTACCCTTCCATAACCGCCATCGCTCCAAACTCTCCATCAACAACCAACTAATCTCATAATACGCTACAAATAATCGTCAAACCCTTTTGTGTCGCAAGCAAGTCAAAAATCCTTCTATGACTATTTAGGATTTTTCATCTATGTTGTATTAATATGCTTCTAAAGCGTATTTGTCTTTCCTTTTATGTATGCTTGTGTGTAGTTTACACACATTATCCTACATGAATGAAGTATCTTTTGCTTTGATGTTTGCTTGCTCTTGTCATATTTTTCCTTCTTGCTACATGTTAGAAATATTTGTATTGTTCTAACTCGTTTTTGTAGCCAAGAAATCATAGCTTGATTCCTTGGTGCCCTCGAATGAGGCGGAGCACACATTAAGGGGGAACATTTATTATGTCGATTTTACTAGCAATCCTCAACGATGCCTTTTTGATTCTACAAAAAAGGGGAGAAATGACATGAAACTCACTAAATACTTGTTTAAAAATAATTTTATATTTAATGAGTTTAAATTTTGTAATCATCAAAAAGGGGGAGATTGTTGATAAAATATAATGCCTAAAAACATTACTAATATTTTTCACATCTTTACGTTTTGATAATCACAAAATATAAAAACGTTCAATGTAAAATTAAACGTAAACAAGTAATTAGTAGTAAATTTTCATTTCGAAAATTATATCACTTAAAGGTATGAATAAATAAATGCTTAATGCATTTTATGATCAAATGAAATTTTTATTCAACCTCACACTTTTATAAAATGTTGTAAACATTTTTATAAACATTACAAAACATTTTCTACAATTAAAAGAAATATTTTATTCAAAATAAACATTTTGAAATTCAAATTTTTCGGACCTAAAACGGCTAGAAAAGTTCTAGAAAATTCCCCCTACACAAAAGAGAAACTGGGGAGCCCCTAGTCTAGGGCGGCCCCTTTAAAATTAAGGGGACCGTCCATAGGTAGACGCTCTCCCCGTTTGTCCTATAAATACTGGACTTTTCCCTACTATTTTCTCACCTTTTGCACTCATTCTTTCTGGTCTAAAACAGCTCATACATCTCTCTAAAATCCTTTGATCATTTAATCATAAAGCTTTTTTTCCAAGTGATCCAAGCTTAATTCCTCAAGTGCAAGAAAAGAATACTTCCATCCTCAAGTGAAGAAGTATTACACATTTGTGTGTTGTTGCAATCTTATTGCATCCAAATCATAACTTGTAAATCTTGTAAAGTTGTGTAGTTGCTAGATCTTGGCGATCTTTGTAAGTATAGTTAGATCGTGGTGATCTTACCAAGTAGTGTTAGATAGTTATGATATAAGTAGTGGTGTGAAGAAGTCTTGAAGTTGTGAAGAAGTCGTGAAGTTGTAAAGTCGTGAACAAGTAGTGAAGTTGTGTTATGATAGATTGGTTCTAGCTAAGATTAGAACTCGACATGTAGCTTTGTGTCGTAAATCGGTGTAAGCAACGTTGTGTATGATTTTTTCCGCCATAAGGGAGCTTGTTGACATAGTGAAGAAAACTCTCGAGTTAGGTGCTCGGGGAGTGGAGTAGGGCGAAGAGGTGCTTCGTTACCAAACAACTATAAATCCTCGCGTTGTGGTTTGATTGTTCTTACTCTTATCTCTTGTCTTTCCATTATTTCCTCATACTATCATATTAATTATCTAGATAAGTATATTGTTCATATTGTACAAGTGTTGAACTCACAAAAATTCGAATCTAGAATTTTTACAAACACTTTAAAACCTTAAATTAAAAAGCGGTAAATTATTCAACCCCCCTTCTAGTTTTCCACAAGATTGGAGTTGTTGAAGTAGTTTCTTGAAGAGAAATTATGTAAAGATCAGATCCACGATTACCAGTAAGTAAATCATTTCCCTGAAGATCTCTCACATAACAAGTAGATTTCCAGAAAGCAACCTCCAAATCAGTATCACAAAATTGACCAACCGAGAAAAGATTTTGATTGAGGCCTTGGACATAATAAACTCGTTTGATCGTGACATTTCCTTGAATCAAATCTCCATAACCATGAATTAGAGCAAATTGATCATTGCCAAAATGAACAGTACCCAGAAATCTCTCAACAAAATTGCACAGCAACTTGAGATTGCCCGTCATGTGCTTTATGCATCAAGAGTCAACTATGAATAGGATGAGTTGTACAATCTGCAAGAGAATTAGAGGTCGATGGAACATTGGACAAATTAGATCCTAAGGAGTTTGACATCTTTAAGACATTAGTAATTCTAGAGACAATGTCTATAGTAGGACTAATACTTGTTGATACATCATCTTTTCTGATTTTAGGTATCTATATTTGTTTGGTCTTAGGTGGCTTTTGTGTCCATTTATATCCTGAAGGACATTTCTTTGCTATCCACCATTTCCATGCCTGATTTGTATTCTCATACAACTCCTTATAGTAACTCTTGGATTTTTGAATAGTGGTATCTGATGCAACTGTTTTTTTATGGGGTGTTACAACAGATCTGTTCACTTTTATCTTGGGTTTACTAGCACTAATAGGCACTACATTAGGCTTTTTAGTTCTAGCATTCACGTCATTCAAATATCTAGAAACACAAGCATCATGATTTGAATTAAACACACATTGTCCACAATCAGCACATACAACATTAACATTCGAAATTCTAGAATTCAAACTATCATTACACGCAGTTACAAACTTTGTTTTCTTGGAATTACTGGAAATCCTATGGTGGTCTTCTACTTCACTCCCCTTAAACTTCACTTGACTATTGTTTGGCATATTATAAGGATAATAAGTAATGACTTTGTTCATCTTATTTTTATTGGGCTACGGTAAAATGCTTACGTTCGCAATTAAAAAGCGTTTCGGCATTCTCGGAAGCACCAAAACCTAACTACGCTTAACGAATATCTACGATATACCTAACCCAAATATTAATCAAAATAAACATCACCATATATGTATATCTGCCGACCGCACCCACTTCAATGTGATCAGGTACCAAGAAGTAGCAAACTTTGTCCATAATATCAGATATTAAGGAATGATATAGGAACCAACTCTTTAACACATGAAACATTGGCGAATGTACCTTGTTGCAAGGGTTCGAAAGTGACCATTGTTAGGTTAATAGATATTTTTTCTTCTATATATTTAACATGCAGCATAAGTGAAGTTTCTTAAAAAAAAAAAAAAAAAAAACTTTACTCATTAACAAAATTTTTCTCTCTTCCTTTTATCCTAAGGACCACGGCTAAAATAAACAAACATAATCAAACCATACAAATTTTGTTACAATATATTAAACCCTTTATAATTCAATCCTATAGGCACACTAAGTGGCTTTTACAAGCTCATTGGTTCTTCATTTGCAAGGATGTTTAGAAGAAAAGGAAAGATTAGGGTTTCAAACCTAATCTAGGGTTTATAAGCTTGTAAGCTTTGGTTTTGAATCTAAACACGGGTTTAGAACTTATTTATCATCTTATACATCATCTATAAGGTCTTTTTAATTCCTTCATACTTTTATTTCTTATGATTTTATGTGTTATATGTTAAATATGGCTATAATCACCACTAAGGACTTTTTAATATGTAAAATGAGTTATTATTTTTTGTGTTTTGATTTTATGACTTATTCTTATGTCATTTGGTCATTCTATTAATGGAGAAAGGATCTATAACTTATGTTAAATGTTGTTTAGTATAACATGTTTAAGTGAAAAATTACGCGCTTTTAAATGTCCCCTCTACTGCTAATATAATTACACAATGGAAACGTAATGAAATAAATTTGTTTAAAACGCGCGTTACAATGACTTTACAAGGTATATGGATGGAACTTGGAATTATTATAAGTACCACATATGTAAAACTATGGTTATAAGAGGTTTTATTGTTAAACTACTAAATTAATTAATACATTTAAAACAATGTTTTTATATAAAAATATTACACATTTATATAATAGGGGTGGTTTTAAATTCGAATTAATACAGTTGCTTTTGACTTTATACAAAAATCATACTGTTCTAGTGACCGATTCCACAACTGATAAGAAACTCGAAAAAAACCGATTATTTTATTAACGAGAAAAGATACGTTAAACGAGTTTACGACTATATAATACTTTTATTTAAAACTACTTTTTTATATAAGTTACTATTCATTACAGCAACTTTATTTTTTAATCATCTATATATGTATAAATTTTAATTACGTCGATCGTACTCAAAGAATCGCTAAAAAACGGAACTATAACGAATAACTACGAAGTTTATGATAAATGTAAAAGTTTATTAAAAGTAATTTTCATAAACTATGAACAGTCAAAGTACTATTCATCAGCGGAACCCAACTTTATATAAAAATATAATACATCTTTTAATAACAAAAAGACGTACTCGAAGGATCCTAAAATCGGGAATTAAAACGAATAAGGTTATTACGCTTACAGATTACGCATAATTAAAACGTTAAAAATGAGTATATAGCTGTTGTGAATAGTTAAAAAATATTCATCATAGAATATCAAAAACTTAAAAATGTTAAAATTTTGATCACTGTTTACTACGAAGACGTGGATAAGAAACGCGGGAAGCAACGGGCTTGTTTTAAAACGACCCAAATTAGGACATTTTTACGAAAGTATATATTTATACGTTTTAACTTTATATAATATTTATTTTTACTAAAACGGTTAGTCGGTGATTCTGCTATATAGGATATAGAGTGGTTATCAAAGTGCTATTACTACTAGGGAGTTTCCATAATGAGGCCTCTTCGGATGGCGTATCGCGATGTTGTTGGATTTACGATTTAAAGTGTCATAACTCTCGTCCGTCATGTCATGACTCTTTAATTATGATAGCCGAACGATAGTACGATGTTAACAACTATAAGATTTGATTCAATGTTATTATTAAAGTAACACCTAGTACTTCTACGCCCTTACATTAAATAGTTGATTTATCGTCTTGGTGACGTTTTATTGTGATTATATGGATATCACTGTATCAAGTGGTTCATTAGCCCCACTTTTTACGTTTTTAATGATTTATTATTATTCGGGTGAGTAACATCTTTGTTTTATAATATTGGACGCATTACATGTGTATTGAATCTCTATTAAAGTGGTTTAAATATATTGATTATGTGTCTTGCTAAAGTAGCGATAACACTCCTGAGTCCCATTATATGACTGTCCATTGCATAGATGTAGTTGTTAATTGCATATATGTTGCGCGGCGAATGTTATAAATAGAATCTATTTGGGGGTATTATTACCTCACGTTTGGGTGATTATCCTATCACCTGGGGATCGAACGTTGACCATGACGGACTTGGAAATGTTGCGGGTACAACCTTCTGTAAGGGCATATAACTGCTAAAATAGCAAAATATAGGTTAAGCTTTCAGTGTCGTTGTTGAGCTTAGTGCAACAGTAATCTGGTTTTGTGATTGTTTGGATATGTTGTCATCACGGGGAAAGTTTGGGTCCTGCATTAATTTAAATAATAAAATCCTATGAAGTTCACCGCAAATTTTTGTTGACGTTTTAAGCAATTGTTTTCAGGAGGTCTAATAGGCACGAGACGGTGCCAAGGGATGCCTTAGTATTATAGTTTTGGATTGCATGTTAAAGATTTATGTGCATCATGGATTGTACAGTTAAAGACTTATGTGTATCATGTTTTGGGAAATATATGTTGTCTTTTGTAATATGAAACAAAGAACAAGTAAAGCTATAAGCTTTTGTAATATATCTTTTATTTAAATCCAATGTATCAGTTTAAACGACTTTTGTGTCGTTCTTATATATATCTTGTGCTGTTGATCTTGAAGTAACATGCCCCGGATCCTTATTCCGCTGCGACCCATTTTGGGGGTGTTACAGATTGGTATCAAGAGCCAAGGTTATAGAGAACCAGGTCAAAATGTTTTTGCTGGACTATAACCATTTTCAAACATTGCATACATACAAAAGGGTTTTTACGGGGTATTCATATACAAATTATGGCATTAGTCGGTTAGGCTATATACATGCATAATTGATATACGTGTTTATAATATATTACGTATATAAGGATGATGGTCTTATATTAATATACTTATATAAGCTAAAATTTGATTTCAGATACTATTATGTCAGATTCTGAGCACTCTGCTGTTACATACACATCAGCATCTGAGGACGATTTATACATGGGGTCACCAGGAGTCGAGGTACCTGTTTTTGAGGGACCACCATCACCAGATTATGTGCCTGGCCCTGAGGAGCCAGAGCAGGCACCACCTTCACCGATTTACATACCTTTTGTTCCGGAGCCTGTTTACCCGGAGTTCTTACCGGTGGACGATGAGGTATTCCCGGCTGAGGAGCAGCCACTGCCTGCTGCTGACTCACCTACTCATCAGTCACCAGGGTATATACCAGAGTCCGACCCTGAGGAGGACCTAGAGGAGGATGACGAGGAGGATCCTGAGGAGGATCCAGCCGACTATCCTGCGGACAGAGGAGATGATGATGATGATGCATTAGCTCTTGCCGAGCCTGCAGCTGTTGCTTATTCAGCTGACCAGGACCCATACATTGCTTATCGCGTCGCGGCTAGGATGTCCATCCGAACCCAGGCGCCGACACCTTTCCTCTCCGAGGAAGTTGCTGAGAGAGTGTTAGCCTTACCTACTCCACCACCATCACCTCTCTCTCCATACTCATCACCACTTCCTCAGATACCCTCTCCACCATTACCTATATCACCACCACCACCTATTATCCCTACTTATGCTGAGGGATCTCTGGGATCCCGAGCTGCTGGGATTAGACAGAGAGATGCTCTACCTGTTCATGAGACTGAGATACCCGAGATGTGGTTACCGCTTCGTAAGAGGCTGTGTCGTACTACTCCTGGTCCTAGATGCGAGGTCGGGGAGAGTTCGGCAGCTGGTGCTGCTCGGCAGTTTGGACCTACTACAGCTGAGGCAGACCTTTATGGATTTACTGATATGTTAGAGGCCGCTCCAGGACGCCAGATGTCTAGAGAGTTAGGCTATGGTATTAGGGATACATGGGATGATCTTGTTGGAGCCATCCAGGAGATAGCACCGACCACCCTAGAGGGGGTCAACCAGAGAGTTATTGAGTTGTCTTCTACTGTTGACCAAGAGGATGAGATCATATATTCTCATCTGGATGATGCACGGTATGACCGAGCTCTACTTAGAGCTCGAGTCAACAGGTTGGACAATGATAGGCCCTTCCACAGACGCACTGCCCTTCTGATAGAGGAGGAGGCCAGATTATCGCGTGCCGCTTGGGCACGGTCGATGGATGCCTGTGATCAGGTACATTCTGAGGGCATGTCACTGCGGACTACGGTCATGGCTCAGCAGTCTGAGATCGTTGAGTTACGGGCAGCAGACCAGAGGAGACAGACAGTGATTTCAGAGCTGCTGAAAGCAGACTATCGGAGGCAGAGGCAGTTAGCAGAGACCCTAAAGATAGTGAAGAGCCTCAAGGCTCAGATGACCGAGCTACAGAGACAGCAGGGACCTGCTAAGGATCCTGCAGAGCCAGAGCTACCAGAGGAGGCCGGTAGCAGTTCTTAGACGGTGTTATGGCTGTAGCTACTGTACAGTCTGTTAAGTATTATGGGTTATTCCCAGCTAGCAGACTGTATAGATCTTTTGTTTTGTCTAGCTACTCTGTATAGATTTTTTTTTGCTACTCTGTTTAGGTCTTTTGTTCATGTATCGGCTACTTTGTACAGCCTACTAAGTATTACGAGTATATCTCGGCTAGTATGGCTTTAGGTTATTTTGTCTTGTAACCTAAGTGTTGTGATCGTTTGTATTTAAACCAATCATGTATTATTTTCCCAAGTTATATATTGAAAGGATGGATTATGTTTTATATAAAATCGAATTTATTGTGAATAAATGTCGATTTGTTAATTTCTATACTGTTATGTATGTCACCATGTGTTGTGATCTCGTTTTATTTATTATGTATACATCGGGTTATGGTTAAGATTTTTGAAATCTAACGGGTATTATGTTTTCTTGTGATTTAAGAAAATGGCACCAAGAGGAAGGCCCACGAGGTTAAACCCACGAGGTTAAACCCACATACAACTCCCCCACCAGTCACAGACCCTACTACCACCACTTCGGTCACCAGTGCCTAACTGCAGGCCATGATTGACGAGGGTGTCACTGCTGTGTTGGCAGCACGTGCTACGACCCGAAATGGCGATGATAGCCATACATCGGGAACCGATGTGAGAAGGAATGAACGCACTATTTGGGAGTGAACTGATGTGTACTCATCCTAATCACAAAGGAACTAAAGAAAACTGCTATTAACTAATTAATAACCAAAAAACCATACAACTCTATTTATTAAACATTTATATAAAAGTGAAACAAGCTAATGGGAGAAAAAGCCACAATTAATACATATGAGCTTGAAAGAAATCCAACTATTCTACGTTTAATATCATGACTTATAAATAACACTATCATTTCTTGTTCTTCGCAATTTAAAAATCTCTAAGAAATTCGCGAACACTTAGCCTATCTAAAATGAAACATTGTCCTCAATGTTTAAAGTCGGGTCTCTACGAAAATCTAAGCCATTTATGAAGTATGCAAAGATAAACGTTAATCGATTAGATAAAAGGATATGGATCTCCCCAAACTAATTTCACACAAAGGATGAGAAGCTTGAGTAGAACGGGAAACAACACTGAACACGAGAGGCTTTATTGAATTTGTTGGGAGAATCCTGCTAAAATCACAGCAAACAAGCAACAAACATCGAATAATCGGAAAGAGAACAAACCTCTCTCAACACAACACATTAGATAAGAAAAGAGAAAGATAATAGAAAAGATAAGCATGGGGTGAACTCCCACGAAGCGGCTTGTTTTTGATCACCGAGTCGCAAGCTCGACTCGATCCATAATAAAATGTACAAAAGATAGAAACAAAAAGATAAGGAGTAGAGAAATCAAGGATCTGGCTGTTGCTCATCCTGCTGGGTTGTGGAGGTGCTGGCATCGTTAGTCCTACGTCTGGTATGCCTCACATACTGGATCTGAAAATCTGCATAGCTGGTGTACCTAACCCAGCCTGGTCTCGTTTCATCTGTGAGAGTCCAAAACGTTCCAAGTAGAGAGATTAGGAAGAAGAAATCTACAGGCCATACTATCTAATATATCTCTATGCTCGCCCAATGCTCCTCGAATCTCATACACATCCTCCTCTACCATGGCTAACCTTTGAGCCATAATGCGAGCTGGTTCGGCTGCAGCTGGTGGCAGCTAAGGTGCTGCCAACGGGTGCTGGAACAGCCAGAGCTCCTCTCATCAGCTACTGGTGCATCTCAGGGGTACCAGACGCTAGGAAACTTACTACTCTTGGTCCAGGCAACCCAGGCCATGTATCTCAAGCTTTACACAGATCTACAGCCTCACCAACTTAGCCATATCAATAACAGGGAGGTCTCAAACAATCATCGTCAATCCCTAGAGCCTCTCCTTAGTAAGTAATCCAAAATGCTCTGCCAAACGAGCAACAAACTGACCCCTAGATATCATCGCCTTACGCTTCCTCCCTGAAGCTAATTGATAAGTGTAGAATACACATATCTGTTAATACTTAAAATAACCCAATTAAACCCAAAACAGACCAAAAAATGGCAAAAATATGCTTGTATTTGTGTTTTGTATGTGCAGGTACGGATAAATCAAAAATGATAAGAAAACAGTCAAAAGCAAGCAATCACGGACACGAGAATCAGAAGAGTACAAAAAGAAGCCAAGGATTTAAAACCGAAGCCAGAAAAGTCAAACCCGAAGTCAAGTCCAGTCACAGTGGTCAAACAAAGTCAACACAAAAGGACAAATCCTCAATATGTTTCACCTTGGTCCCTCAACTCTTACAAAAGTCCAAAAATGTCCCCTCCTCCCTTATTGGGCCCAAGAAAGCTTATTGGGCCTGAAAAAACCCTTGAATAACCTTACCCGGATCCTAAAGCCCAAAACAAAGCCCACTTCTCTTTTTATAACAACCACAAGGGCTAAACTTTTGCTACTTTGACATAAAGTAGTTTATAACTCGAAAAAGGGAGAAAGAACACAAGGACCATTTGTGTAATATTCCAAATCTATAACTAAAATAACTGTAAAAAAAAGGCGCGAATCCTTTTACTATTCACCCGTCTCCCCCGTGTTTACCTTGGGTCAAAAATCAAAGGGCTTTTTGGAATTGAGGGTCAAGAAAGTCAATTCATGGAGTCTACAATGCAATGGCAGGGTCAAATCAGTAAATCATGAGGCAATCACTAGCTTACTCTCAATCAAAGGCCTCGTCATCAATGGGAAGAAGCACAAACATAGTGGTGGTTTTTTGTACTAAATCACTCACAAAGAAAGCACAAGCTGTCACATCAAGGAATGACAACTTGGCAATCCTTGAAGTGCACAAATTGATCAAACGACCTCAATTGAAGCTCAAATGATTGAAGAAATGATTGGCCAGGATTAAAAGGATTGGAGATCAAGGAAAGGGTCCTAGAAGGTTCACCTACAGCCTATAAATAGGCCTCATCTCTTCACACACCGGGATGTTATCTTTTCTTTTCTAGTTTTCTTAGCTTAGTGTAGTTTTTAGAAGCTTATTGTAATTTTGATCAAATTGTAATCTCTTTTAAGTAATGTAATTCAGTTTTTAATTAATGAAATTTAGTTAATTTTGTCATAAGTTTTTACTTTTAACTTTTAAACTCTCTCAATAAGCTAATCTGTCTCAATAAGCTAATAAGCTCATAATAAGCTCTCAAGAGTCTCTAAGCTTTTGATTGAGGCATTACCAGCTTTAAACATTACCTTTAAAATTAAATCAGTTTAAAAATAGATACAATACTTTTCATTTGAGTGGAAAGCTTATGGAAGGGGGATTACAATGGAGGATCCCCGAAGGGACAAGCTAGGAGATTGTAGCGTGCTCTTATTTGAGATCTTCTTGTTTAGGTTGAGAGTTGTAAGTCTCTCTTTTATTTCCTTTTATTCCTAAGCATTTAAATAGTTATATCATTGCTTTCTTATATTTAGATCCGTATGCTCTATTTGCTTATTAAGTTTGTTATTGTTGCTTATTTTTATGTTTAATTTTGGCCTATTGTCACAATTGTTCATCTGTTTTTTCTTTTCATAACTTAGATCATAATTTTATATAATCAGTCATTTAAGCTTTAAAAAAAACCAAAAATAGTAGAGAATAGCTTAATCTTAGATTATAGCTTAGCTTATTCTCTTAGCTTATTAGAACTTATTTGAGTTTAATTTAGCTTAATAACCTTAGATGTTAATCTGTTTTTGCTTTTGATAGTTTAGATCTTTGTTTTTCATAAATTTGTCATAAAACTCATAAAAAGTCAAAAATATTAAAATAGATTCTTAGATCTTATAGCTTAATTCAGTAGTGTAATTTTGCTTAAGTTAGTTGTTAAAAGCTCCTAGTTATCGGGTTTCATAGCCTTATCAATTAGTTTTGCAATGTAAAGCTTTTCTAAAATTCTGTCAAGAGGTAAAAGGGTGTTTGGCATAAGCTTGTTTGACCTCCTAAAGTCAAAAGTTTTTGAGCAAACCTTTGTGAGACAACTTTGAATTTAGTTAAAATCAATAGGTAAAGAGTTCTTATAGGTTAGATTTAGATATTTAGAAAATTTGAGCTTAATTTAGTGTTCCTGCACCAGGGTAAATTTCCTTTGAATTTCACTTGTGAAAATTTTGATCTAAGCCCTCCAAGGCTTAGATCTTGCTTGCATTGTGTTTATACACTCCATTTGAGTGTGTTTAAGTGCAGGGTTTCCCTTAGGAAACCTGCACTAGTATATTTGCACTTGTGCAAAATACAACAGTACTAACTTAAAGTTAGTACTGTCACTTTTAGCCTAGTCCTTAGTTAAGTAAAAGTAGTATTTAGGATTTTAAATTCAAGTAAGATTAAGTTTAGGTATAGCTTAATATAGATTAAGACTAAAATTTCATTTTCTAGCTTATTTACTCAGTCAAATTTAGCTGTCAAAAGTCTTTCAAAAAAACCTCAAAAGCCAAAAACAGTTAGAAATAGAATTTAGTTTTTAAGTTTTAGATTCTAGCTTAAAGTAGTAGGTTTTATTGCTTAAATTAGTTGCTCTTAAGTTGTTTGTCAAGTTTACAAAGGCTTATTTGCTGTCTTTGCTTTTAGAGCATTTTAGCTTATTTTGGTTTTAAGCTTATTTCCTAGATTTCTAAGTTTGCTTGTTTCCTCATCATTTTCAGTAGCTTAAAAGTATTTTAAGCTCTATTTTCTTTTCATTGTTAGATTAAGCACATCTTAAGCTTTTTAGAACACTTTTCCTTTTTATATTTGAGCTTAGTTTGAGCTTATTATAGTTATTTAAGTAAAAATAAGCCCAAACACCTAGCTTCTCCACGACCTCCCACACACAACACCAATGACTTAACCAGTTTGCTACATTAGCTCATCCGTTCACATAATACACAATCAAATACTAGTACACATTTTCATTTCCTTTTTCTATAAAAAGCCGTAGCTTAATAAACTCAATTTAGGGCTTATTCGTTAATCATTTTGGTTTTTCTCATTTTTCTTATAATCCTGCTAGTATATAGGACTTTTCCTAAATTTTTTAGATTTTTCTAACTTTTATTTTATTTTTAATCATTTTTCGAAAGTTAAAATCTTATAAAATCAATAAAAAATAGAAAAAAGTTTCAGAAATATACAAAAAAATAGTTTTTAGTTTTATAAAAATAGCTTTAGGTTTACATCCAGAAAAATCATTTTTACACCTTTTAGATCTTAAATTTCATTTTTGAGCTTTTATTTTAAAATTTAAAAATAGGATTTTAATAATTAAAATAGTTAAAAATAGTTTTCTTTGCTTTTATTATATTTTAGATTTTTCTAAGCTTAAAAATCATTTTTCCAAATTTTTAGTACTTAATTTGCTATTTTTTAAGATTTAATTAGATTAAATTAGTTTTTAATTCATAATAAATTCAAAAATAAAAAAAATGTTTTTCTTTTTCCTAAAATTTTCTTTTGTCCTATCTTAGGTTTAGAAATTTAGTTTATATTTTTAGGAATAAAATTTAGTAGGCTTGCTTATTAGTCGCGTTTTATTATTTTACCGTATTTGTTTAATTGTTTAAATTGCCTTTTAATTTTTCCAATTTAATTGTTGCTTTTTATTTAGTAGTCATAGCTTACCAAATCAAATATCTTTGCTTTATTCAAATCAGAATCCAAACTTAAACGAGGTTTCAATTTCACTAGTCGTTGGGGAAACGACCCGGGTGATCATACTTACCCGGTTAAATATACGTATTATATATTATATTATATATATATTTTTGAGAGTGAATTTTATCAAGGGTAACTTGGTAACTTTCTTAATTACTCTTTTAAAGTATTATATTTTATATATATTTTACCTGATACATCAGAAGACTTAACCAATGCTTGCTTCTCGAGTTGATTTCTTCGGGCTTTTTCATCATTATTTGGTGAAGATGTTGAATATTTTGCACCAAGGTTGTTTTTCAACATGGATAAATTAGAAAAGCAACTTAATGCGGAAGAATTTAATGAAGAAATAGCCATGGTTGTCTTCAAGGTGAAGAATCAGGTTTAGCAGTTTATTACTACGGAAATCTCTATGGATTCTGATGATCAAAAGACAAACCATTTCTTTACCGAATACACTCTCTGCGATGCTCAAATGTTCCAGAATATCTTAATCAGCCTAATGGATTCTATTGAGAATGCCATTGCTGAAAGAGGATTGTATAAGAAAGCACATGATAGTAGGGTAAATGAAAGAACGATGCAGACGCATGAGGGAATGATCCATAAGGATGCTTTAGAGATTGATAACAATGTTGCAGGAGCTTCTCATGCCAAAGACAACATAACTGAGGTACAAAGTTCTAAACACAAGATGTTTGAAAATTTCTTTGCTCATGATCATGATAAAGCTCATGATCATGAGAAAACAAAAACGGATCATAAAATGCTGAAAGAAGAAAACGTTTTGTTAAAGAAAGAAATTGAAACGTATAAGGAACGGGTTCGGGATTTTAATGAAAAACAATACATTAAAAATCTTGAACAAGAAAAAGAAGAGTTGCAAGATCAGGTGTTAAAAATCAAAAATGCAACTAAGGCTTTCAAATAAGACGAGGAAAAATATGTTAATAACATTATTCAACTTGAAGCTAAAAACAAAGATCTTGAGAACATAGTTTGTAAAATGGGCAAATCAAGTCAAACTCTTCGTATGCTTTCAAATGAACAAAGTTGTATCGGGAAAATAAACAAAAAATAGGTTTGGGATATACGGATCCTTGTCCTCTTGGTCAAGCTATTGCATGTCATCCTAGATTGTATGATGTTGATGTTCTTGGTCTACACTATGTGAAACCGGATGTGCATGACACTGTGGAAATTCTTAATGATGCAGCAGAGAGTCAAGTCAAAATGAAAGAAAAACAATTTCAATTTAACTATGAAAACATCAATAGTCTTTATGATACGTTTGTTCCTCAAACGGAACTTTCTCTTGAACAAGAATATTTTTCAAATCCTTCTACTTCTAATGTTTCTTCTGAATTGAGTTTAGATGAGTCGGATGTACCTCCAAAAGAGATGA
>BQNB010103599.1:0-24001 GCA_026074375.1 Tanacetum coccineum | reverse complement strand
GAACTGGGCGAAATAAGGATACTTAAAGTTCACACATATAACAATCTAGCTGATCCTTTTACAAAGGCTTTATCAAATAGTGTTAGGATCACATAATTGGACCCGAACAAAGAAGCTTCGGTCACTCGAAGATACAATACAAAAGTCTAGTTCGTTAGTTGGTTAACTATTTAATGTAATTGGGCTAACAAAGAAAAAGCCTAAAAAGCCCAACAAAAGCCTTGAATGGGCATAACCTTGTTAGTATAAATACACCTAGTTTAGTCAAAATTAGGTTAGAGACATGTTAGACATTCTTTAGAGATAATTTAGCTAGTCATTATTGTGAGGGTTTCTAGCCACCACAAGGTTTTCTTTCAATCATCAATAAAGTTTTAATTTTCTGCATCTTGATTCTATACTTCATTGTTAAAGGTTTGTATGAATGATCATGGAACCTACAAAGTATGTGTTACATGTGGATCGAATCACAATTTTAACCATTGTCCGTTAACTCGAGGTGGAAACGATTTTCCCGTTTTTCATGACAACATCCAACAATTTCAACAAACCGCAGCCGTTGGCAATTTTCTTCAAAGAAACCAACCTTCCAATTTGGCAAGTCAAATGAAACCACCGGGTTTCAATCAACCGAATGTCCAAAACAACCAAAACCGTTATCAAGGAAACAATTTCAATTCAAATCAAAACCGTGGAAACAATTTTAACCAAAACCATCAAAACCATCAAGGTCAAGTTTTTCAACCACCAACCAATCAACCACCGGTTTACCAAGTTCCACCATATCAGGCTCCTACGCCCCAAATCCAAGGTGTTTCGAAAACGGATTTTGAAAACTACGTCAAGGCAAACGATGCGGTGTTGAAGAATGTTCAAAATCAAGGTCAAAATTTGCAGAATCAAATGGCTAATGTTACAAGTTTGTTGACAAGTCTTTGTGATAATTTCAAAAATTCAGCCTCTACCTCGAATTCAGGAACTCTTCCAAGTCAAACCGTAACTAACCCTCGTCAGCAAATTAATGCTATCACCACAAGGAGCGGTAAGACTTTGGAAGGACCTTCGATTCCTCTTGTTCCTACACCCGTTACTTCAATTCCCCAAAAAGAACCCGAACAAAACCCGGAGACGTCAACGGAAAAAGTGCAAAATCCAAATTTGGAAAATACCGCACATGTCCCATCTCCGGGGGAAGAAGATTCAGTTTTCATTGAAATTCCAAAACCAAAAGCAAAGAAAACCGTTAATCTTGATCCTAATTCTCCAAATCCTAATTCGTATCAATCTAAACTTCCATACCCCGAGAGGATGAAAGTGAGAGAAAACGATAAACCAAGTGCTCAACATAGCCGGTTTTTAAAAATGTTCAAACAACTTCGTTTAGAGATTGGATTGAAGGATGCTCTCGTCGAAATGCCAAAATTTAATAAATGGTTAAGTTCGTTGCTAAGGAACAAGGAGAAACTCGAGGAAATAGCCATTATGACCGTGAATGCTGAATGTTCCGCTATCATCATGAACAAAGTTCCCGAGAAACTCAAAAATCCGGGAAAATTTCTTATCCCATGTGCTTACAGAACCGATATGACTATTTGCTTTAGTCCGATTCCGGAGACTAGCATAAATCTTTACCTTATTCTATCTACAACAAGCAACTTGGGCTGAATCTTGAAGCCCCTCGAATGACCCACGAGCTTGCTAATCGTTTC
The DNA here is from genome assembly GCA_026074375.1 of Tanacetum coccineum. Lineage (NCBI taxonomy): Eukaryota > Viridiplantae > Streptophyta > Magnoliopsida > Asterales > Asteraceae > Tanacetum > Tanacetum coccineum. The sequence continues at coordinate 22,292 of BQNB010103599.1, read as the reverse complement.
CAATACACACTCAATGGGGTATAGGGCCTAGGATGTTGTAGTTAGAGTGATGGTGTCACTTTTCCTATAGCCGAATATAGCTGGTGTTTAATTTTGAACCCGACCCAGAGTGTCTATTATATTAGGAAGACCTTTACCTTCGCACACGCGAAAGCACTCATAGATTTTACAATGCAACATTGGACTTTAAAGAAGGAAGGAAGAACTTGTTTATTATGCCGATAAATCTGAGAAAAACAAGGATAAGAATTTTGTTCACGCCATTTTTGTCATCGATTTTTTGAAAGCCGATCCGTTTAGTGGCAATACCACTAATATTCTTCCTCCTAGTTCTTCTTTGATAAAGACTAGTGATAATTTTAAGAAGTTCGCCGATGAACTTGCTCCTCTTGATTCGTTACCACCAGATAATGATGATTCGACTCTTAAGAAGAACCTTGCATATAAGAAATTTTCAAGTTTACTCAAATCCTCTTTTCGAATTCAATGATAATTTCAAATCTAGCAACATGAATCCTCTCTTTGAAGAGAACGATAAAGATGTCGAGATTAAGTCTTCTTCTTTATTTTTCTTTTCTTTCTTTTACTATTGTCTTTTTCATCTTCCTTTGATTTTTTATTTCTTCTTTCTTTTTTCTTTTATCTTCATTTTCTATTACTTTACCTTTACACATTACTTCACCGAAAGAAGTGAATTTGAAGTATATCCTTTGAAAAAGATTCGATTCCACCAGGGAATTGATCTTCCCCATCCCTCCCACCCTTAGAGGTTACAGTAGCAACCCCTACTTCCCCTACTCCACCAGAGAGAAGGATCAGTTCATGTAAAATGTCAATGTTTTTCCTCGTTGGTCCGATTGTATGGAAAATAATGACACAAATTCGATTAGGAAAAAGATAATTTGTCATCTTGGCAACGTTCATCTACATAAAACCAAAACCTCTATCTCAAGAAAAGTTGATGATATAAGATGAAAGACTAGTATAGTTCAGTGATGTTCCAAACAATACCACTGCATGCCAATTAGAATCACTTTGATAATCCGATTGATTTTAATGATAATTTTTCCAAACCTAAGGATTTTAAAAAAGGACTTAACCGTTACATTTGATTCCATCTTGAATCAGTATTTAACCACCCCCCTTTGTTAGATTCCGACTCCGCCTTTTCACTGCGGAGTTGTCAGGCATATTACCTTGACTTCGCATCAGAAACGAGGACAAAGTTTTCAAACCGGGTATACTAGTTTATCATGCCATTCATGATAAAAATCTTGTAACATTGGAGGAAAATTTAAAAGATAACATTTCCTACGGGACTCTTTTAATTTTCAAAGAACCATAATTTCTTCTGCCTCCGCCAGAACCACCAGATGCATGTTTGAATTTTGAGCCCATTTTGGTTATGAAGAATGTTGTGCTTAATGAAGATCTCTACCAAAGCAAGAAGACGTTACCTCTAAATGTTGAAGAGTCATTCTCTTCGCATTTTCATTTGGACTATTCTCCAAACTTCAATTACACCGAGGAATCACACCATAACCTTCGATTTCTCCTTTAGGAGTGAGAATTTTGTTTTTGACCCCGACATCGTCACATTTCATAAGCCAGTGGCATGCTTAATGAAAGTTTTCCATTTGCTCTCCCTAAGGACGAATTAATTTAGGGATCGAGTCGAGCTTGCAACTCGGTGAACAAAAACAAGCCGCTTCGTGGTAGTTCACCCCATGCCTATCTTTTTCTATCTTCTTTCTATTTTCTCACAAATGTGTTGTGTTGTGAAGAGGCTTGTACTCTCCCGGATTTCTCGTTGTTTGTTGTTTGTGCTTGTGATTTTTGTAAGATTGATCTAACGATTTCTGAAGGCTCTCGTGTCTGGTGTTGTATCCCGTTTCATTCGAGCATCCTATCCTTTGTTTGAAATTAGTTTGGGGAGATCCGATATCCTTTCATCTTATCGATTCACGTTTATCTTTGCATAATTCATAAACGGCTTAGATTTTCGTAGAACCCGCCTTTAAACATTGAGGACAATGTTTCGTTTTAGTTTGGGGAGGGAATCTATCGATTTGATGTTACCTGCTTATTGTTTTGTTCTCACGTACCCGTTTTCCCACAAAAATAGCAAAAATTTTAAATTTTTAAGATCTTATTTGTAGAAAAAAAATGAAAAAATAAAAATATTAGTAGTTAAAAATAATAATAATAAGTGTTAAGACACGAATGTAGGTTTTCCGTTGGTGAGAATAAGAAGTAATTTTTGACGCCAGTCGTGACGAAAGAGTTCTAGCTTTCGTCCTTAACAATAATTATGTTAGTTTTGTGCCTAGTTCTCATATAGACTTTAAACCAATGCTAGACTTGAATCCATTATAAATGAAGGCTTGTTTCTAATCTCAATTAGATTTTAAAATATGCCGAGCTTGGATTTTATATAGGCTAAGTATTTGCGATTTCTTGTAAAGAATTAATAGAGAATGATAGTGTTGGTATACGAAGTAGGATGCTAAAACAGTTTATATTTGAAAACTTAAAGGCTTATAAGAATAACTTGTGGTTTTCTTCCCTTGAAGATCCTTAAAAATGATTAATTATAACGGTGTTTTCTCTTTAATTAGAGTTTTTCTCTTAAAAGTCTAATCAACATATTTAGAGAAAAAGCTTTATCGATGATGAAGTCAACATCGTTGGTAAATAAGAATTTTAGTTCAAGTTTATACTTTGGTTTTCTAAAAAGAAAATTTTCTATTTGCAAAAATAATGTGTTGAATTAATAATTAAATATTAAAAAAAATTAAAAAAAAATGATGTAGTTGGTGAATAAAAAGGATGCAAATTATAAATCCTTAAGTGTTAATAATTAATATACAAACTTCATCGCAATAAAGTACATGGGCATTTGTCGGTTCGCTCCCGATGTAACATCGAAAGAAAGGGTGGAGGATGTATATTTAGGGTTGGTAACAAATAAGATACAACGAGCTCTTGTCGGAGGCGTGGCCGATGTGTCGTCGAAAAAGTGATACTGAATCCAGCCTAATAATGTAAATAAATAATAATAATGTTGCAAAGTTAGAAAATAAAATAGTAAAAAGTTTCATTTTCGAAAACCATGGTATTTCTTTTGAACTAAAGTTTGCAAAAGTCTACAAGGCTTTTTCATCATCGGAAGTTTCATAAGTTCCGATTATTATTCTCCAGATGAGGTGTCCAAAAGCCTTAAACCACATACCCGTATGACGGTGGGATGTGTAGAGAAGAAGTCAATTAATGGGGCAAGTGAACACGATGTCTTAGCTAAGGAGTTTTTTGTTTGCTTTGAGTGTGATCTTACTAAGTGATTAACGCATTAGCCAAAAGGCCCATGGTGTAAAGCTTGGTCGGATTTCAACTATCTAAATATTGGATTTAATGGTTTAAATTATTTGAACACACACACTTAAAATATATGATATACGCGGTAAAGAAATCACAATTGTAATTATAAGTAGTCTAAGCATTTTTAGTTCGTAATTAGCATGATCTCATTTTTAAAAGCTTATCATGGGAAAAGTAAAAAAAATCCGGAATGATGAAGGTTATCCTTTTAAGACACTTAATGTGCTTATTGTTCTAATGATCCATAAAGTTACCACAAGTAAGAAAACAATACATTATGTCAACACAAAGAATAAGTTGTAGTTAGAGTTAATTATTAAGAAAAGAACGATCAAAAATGAAAAAATCTTTGAAAATGGAATACTCGGGAGTTTTAAACATGTGATCTCTTTAACTCTCATCAAAACAAAAATCTTAGCTACTTTTCAAAGTTTTAGTTGAGGAAGTTTTGAGATATTTGGTTAAAAGGCTGTGATATTTGCGTAAGGACACCAATCATTTAGTTTTGGGGGAATTTATATTAGAGTGTAAAATACACATATCCATTTAGACCTAAAATAACCCAATTAAACCCAAAACAGCTAAAAATGGCAAAAATATACTTGTTTTTGTGTTTTGTGTGTGTAGGTACGGATATATCAAAAAATCACAAATACAACAAGAAAACCATCAAAAACAGAAAACACGTACACGAAACGGAAGTGCATGCAGAGCCAGGAAGCCAAAGTCAAAAAGTCATCCTTGTTCAACTTTCCAGTCAAACCTTGGTCAAGGCAGCCACAAATCAAAAACCCAATTGTTTAACCCAACAAAGTCCCTCAAAGTTTTCCAAAAAATTACACAAATGGTCCCTAAACCTAAATGGGCCATACCCGGATCCAAAAGCCCAAAACCCTAAACCCATTTACCCCTTTTATAAAACCACAAGGGCCATTCCTGCCAATTTTCCAAAGTCCCTTTTACCTTACACTTTTATAAACCAAAGACAAGGACCAAGTTTGCCATTTTCCCAAAGTTTAAAACGAATTACCCGTTTCAGTTATAAAAAGGTCGCCAAGGGGGGTTTTTACTGTTCACCATCGTTCCCACTTTACCACACACTCAAACCAAAGGGCTTTTCATAATCAAGGGGTACAAATGACTATTCAAGTGGTCAAGAACACAATGGCAGGGTCAAAAATGTCATCTCTAAGCATTTTATTGGTTCTCTCAAGCTATCAAGCCGCGTGGATGTAGAGAAAGCACTAGGAGTGACGGGTTTTTACTCTATTATCACTCACACAACTAGCACAAGCTGTCACATAAAAGTAAATCAAAAGAATGGACAGTTGGCAAACCGTGTGAGTATAAATTTATCAAAACGACTCAAACTCATAACCAAATTGATTGAAAGGAATGGATGGTGATGATTAAATGGAATCGTGGGAAGCAAGATAAGCCTATATAGCTTGCATATAAAGGCCTATAAAAAGAACACATAACACCTCACCTACACTGTATCTTCCTTTGTTTTGTATTTTTGTTCCCCTTTTTTCCTATTGAGCAACTCACGCTATTGTAGAATTTTAGCCTGGTATATAGTGATGATGCTTGCATGTGAGGTAGGGTGGGTTCGCGGTGGGGAGGAAGGAAGGGTGGGGGGGCCGGGGGTGTTGGTTGGGGGTAATGGGGGGGGAGTTCGGCTGGGGTCGCGTTGGAGGTAGCTAGTGTGGGGGCGTATGTGGGGTTCATGGCGAAATTAGGTGAAGCTTTATGGGTTTTCTCATACAGTTAATCTAAGTTTTCCTTTAATCTTTCATCACAGCTCTTTCACTTATTAACGCTCTACTTACTCTGCAGATGCTACCGCTACATGAGATATATCTGGCTACCAAGCAAGTGTAGATAGTTCACGTATTCGATCATCACTGAAAGATGCTCGCTCATAAGCACAATAGCACTACATAGAGTCTATAAGCTTATGATTGAGCTTAATTCAATCTAAATCTACTTAAATCATAAAACTAGTTTAAATACCATGTCTTATTTGGATTAAAAGCTAAATGGAAGTGAGACCTATCATGGAAGGGTCTCCAAGGATCCAAGGACTATTACTGGCTTATTTCTAATAAGCCAGAGCTGTTGATTAAGCTCAATTGGGCTATAGCTTCTGTTTAGCTGAAGCAAGCTGTAAGTTCCCTTTTAAATTTCTTGTTTTAATTCTCTTAGCATAGCTTAGTTTAATTGCTTAATAAGTAGCTTAAATTGTTCATTAATTGCTTATTTTCTTTACTAGTAGCTTATTTGTGCTTATATATCTATATTTGTGCTTATCCTTCATCTGTTTTTAGCTTAAGCTTTTTAGATCTTTGTTTTTCATTTACTTGTCTAAAATCCATAAAAAACAAAAAAATGTCTAGTTTAGTTTGTAGATTTCAATTTCTAGCTTAATAGATTATAGATTCATGTTTAAATAGTTTGTTATAAGCTGTTAGTTATCTGGTATAAAGGCCTTGTTAAGTAGATTCTCATTTTAAGCTTTAGTTCAAATCTGTCAAGTAGTATTAAGGAGTGTTTGGCATTAGCTGTTTTGACCTCAAAAAGTCAAAGGAAATTGTGCAAACCATTTGAGACAGCTTTGATTTCATTTAAGCTTTAGTTCAAATCTGTCAAGTAGTATTAAGGAGTGTTTGGCATTAGCTGTTTTGACCTCAAAAAGTCAAAGGAATTTGTGCAAACCATTTGAGACAGCTTTGATTTCATTTAAAATCATTAGGAAAAGAGTTTTCACATGTTAGTTTTTAAAATTGAAAAGGTTTGAGCTTATTTTCATTGTCTGTGCACTAGGGGAATTTTCATAGTATTTTCACTTGTGCAAATTTTGAACCAAGCCATCTAAGGTTTGGTTCTTGCCTGTTTTGTGTTTGTACACACTCAACCAGAGTGTTTAGAGCAGGTTTAACCTCACTAAGTTACCCTGCAAATTTGGTTTGGCTTTTGCCATTTGCATCAGCAGTACTAACAAGTAGTTAGTACTGCTGATCTTTTAGTCTCTTTTTAAGCTAGTAATTGTTAGTTCTAGGGGCTTATTTTCATATAGCTTATAGTTTAGTCATAGCTTAACATAGATCAAAGCTTGTTTTCTAATTTATAGCTTATTTTTTTGGAAAAAGATTCTCTCAAGTTGTGGTCAAACATGATTGATCATGTTATGTTTTTTGTGAGGGGAAATAAATAAGTGGGCCCTTGATTTTCATTAAAAGAAAAAGTTGTATACATTTAACTAATTTGTGATTGGTGAACATGATGTATCATGTTTGACTCAACTTGAGAGGATTCTAATCCTATTTTTTTAGGTTATACTTTATGTCAAAAGTTCATAAAAAGAAAAAAAGCCAAAAACAGTAGTCAATACTAAGTAGCTTTTAATTCTAGATTCTTAGCTGTTAGTAATAGATTTTATGGTTTAAATTCTTAGCTTATAGGTAGTTGATTAAGTCTTCTAAAAACTTAAGATCCATTTTAGCTTATTTAGCATTTTAGCTTATTAAGTTTTATAGCTTTTTGCATTACATCCTGAGTTTGCCCTTTTGATCCTAGGATTTAGGTGTCTTTCAGAGTTTTCAGTTTAGTTTTCTTGTCATTATTAGAATAAGCACATCATCAGCTTCTTAGATCATCTTTTGTTTTCAAAAACGAACTTATATTTAAGCTTGTGCAAGCTTTTAAGTGTCAACAAAGTTTTTAAGCTCAAACCCTTACTTACTGATTTAGCAGCTTTTATAAGCTCATTTTAAGCTCGATTTTGGCTTTTAGCTTATGTTGTCTTTATAAAAAGTGCTTAAAAATCAGTTTTCTTTAAGTCCTAATTTTCAGTTTTTTATAAAAAGCAAAAATTAAAAAAAAATGCAAAAAGTAGGGTTGCCAGACCTCGAACCCACGACCTCCCTCACACAAGCCATACGTCTTAACACTTTGCTACAATAGCTCATCCATTCACCTTTCCCCACATTTAATTCTTATAGTCATTTCTCTTTTAGCTTCTTATTATAAGCCGTGGCATATAAGCTTATTTATCTAGCTTATTAGATAAGCTAGGTAATATTTCTTAATTTTCCTTTGATCTTTGTTAGGTGATAGATTTTCCTTGAATTTTTGGTATTTTTCTATTTAGTAAAAAATTTAATTCAATTTTTCCGTAGGTTTAAAATTTCAATAAAATACATTAAAAAATAGAAAAAAGTTTCAAAAAATACAAAAAATAGTTTGTTTTTTAGATAAAATTGCTTTAGGTTTACATCAAGAAAAAATCCTTTTCACCACTTTTAGATTTTAATTTTTAATTTTTGAGCTTTTAATTTATTTTAAAAATAGGATTTTAATTTTAAAAATATTTAAAAATAGTTTTCTGAGTTTTTATGTTATTTTAGACTTTTCTAAGTTTAAAAATCATTTTTCTAAATTTTTAGTACTTAATTTGCTATTTTTTAGGATTTAATTAGATTAAAATAGTTTTTAATTCATAATAAATTCAAAATAATCAAAAACATGTTTTCTTTTTTCTTAAAATTTTTCTTTGTCCTATTTTAGTTTAGAAATTTAGTTTACTTTTTAGAGTTAAATTTTAAATATTTTGCTTATTTGTCGCTTTTAATTGCTCCCGTTAATTTGTTTAAGTGTTTAATAACTTTTAATTGTTCATTTTAATTGTTGCTTTTAATTAGTAGTTATAGAAACTCAAAAATATCTTTCCTCTCATTAAAATCATAATCCAACCTAAAACGTGGTTTCAATTTCGAAAGTCGTTGAGGAAACGACCCGGGTGATCATACTTCCCGTTTTTTTTTAAAAAAAATTAAGCATATTATATATTATATATATATCTTTTAGAGTGAATTTTCCTTAGGGAATTTTCTTAATTGCTCTTGTGGTATTATATCGTATCATTTACTCCCTCCGTCCCAAAATAATAGTCCAGTTTGACTTTTTAAAGTCAAACTGGTTCAACTTTGACCTTAAATATCTTTTTTTGTGTTATATAATAATTGATGAAAATTATACGAATAAAAAATATATTTAAAACCTAATTCATTCATATATTTTGCCTCAGATATTATATAACACACACAAAAATAGGTATGATCAAAGTTGAACCGGTTTGACTCTGAAAAGTCAAACTGGACTATTATTTTGGGACGGAGGTAGTATTAGTGAAATTAAAACTACCACACCATTATCTATTTCTACGAATGAAAAATAATTAAAACAAATACGTGATATAAGCAATTAAAATCACAAAATGGGAAGTAACGGGAATTTAAACAAACACAACAATTTAGCAAGTAAACTAAATTTTTTATTTTAAAACCTATGAATGCCAAATTTTAATAATCTTAAACCTAAATAAGACAAAGGAAAATTTTAAGAAAATAAAATTATTTTTTTTATTATTTTAAATTTTTTTTTATGATTTAAAAGCTAATTTAATGATTAAAAAGCCTAGAAAATAACAAATTAATTCCTAAAAAATCAAAATGAATTTTAAATTTAAAAAAATATTTAAAAGAACTGATAAAAACGCAGAAAACTATTTTTAATCTATTTTTTTATAATAAAATCCTATTTTATAAACTAAATTAAAAAGCTTAAAAACAGATTTAAAATCTAAAAGTGACAAAAATGGATTTTTAAGGCATTAAACCTAAAGAATTATTCTAAATCTTGAAAAACTACTCTTGTTGTATTTAAAAAATTATTTTTCTATTTTTTATGGATTTTCTAAAAATTTAAACTAAGAAAAATGATAAAAATTAAATTATTAATGAGGAAAATCCAGAAAAATCACAAAAAGTCCTAAATGATGAAAAGAGCAAAGGAAAAATAGAAGCAAGTGCCCAGCTTATCTAATAAGCTGGGAAAAACTCCTAATAAGCTACGATCTTAATTTTGAAAATAGAAAATTAAAAAAAAGGTGTTTAAAAGGAAAGTGTGTTGAGAGTTATGATGGATGAGCTATTTTATCAAGATGGTTAAGTGTGTGTGTTATGTAAAGGCAAGGTCGTGGGTGCAAGAAGAGTCCCATGTCTAGCTTTTGCTAATTTTTTATTTTTGAAAAAGTTAAAAACAATTTGTAGAAAAACCTGAAAACAAACAACTTTAAATAAAAGAAAATTATTTTTTGAAAATCAATAATAAGCTGAAAACTGGCTAAAAGACAGAAAACCCTTAAAACTATATTTTTTACTTTTTGGCTTTTTATTTAAAATTGACAACTTAAAAGGCTAACAATAAGCTAAAAGCTATGAAAGCAAACTAATAGCAAACCTATATTAAACCTAAGAACTAGTTTAAACAAGAAAATAAGCAAAGGAAAGGAAATAAGCAGATTAAGCACTTAAAATAAAACTATAAACCAAACAGTCAACTAGCAACTTTTGAGCTTAAATTTAAACCAGCAAATAAGGACTTAAGACAAAATGGCTTGCACTTACTGAAAGCTTATACTACTAACTATTTGAAAATGCTTTTTAAAACTATTTGAAACTACAAGAGCATAATGAAAAAGCTATTTGAAAACAACATGCAGATAGAATACTATTTTTTTTTTGTTTTTGAATTTTTATGAAAAGACAAAGAACAATATTGCAAACCTAATTCAGATAAGCAAATAAACTTTTTAAGCTAAAATAAGACCTAAGCTATCTATATTAACCTAAAAACTACTTGTGCAAAGAAAATTAAAAGCTAAAAACTACTTTTACTTACTAAAATTTAAGCTAGAAAATGGACAGTTTGGCTGTTCTTTATGCTGATGCAGTTAACCAAAAACACAAAACATAAGTGCAGACCTAATGACTTGGTTATAACAACTTTCAAATCACCAAAACAAACTCAACAAAAGCATTAAACTCCTACTAGGACAGATTAAGAGCTAGAATATGCACTAATGAACAAACTTAATGGCACAGGTCCAAAAGTATTAACTATATAACATAGGAAAAACTGATTAAACCTACAAAGCTACTCTAAATCCTGCCTTTATATAAACCTATAAATGAGATTTCAAGTGATCCAAAAGTCCAAATGGCTTTGACAGTACTAACTCTAGTTAGTACTGTCAATAGCCAAACACCCCTTTAAACTTACTCAACTCCATTATAGGCTTATGATAATGAGATTTTAAGCATAAGTATCAATTACCAGATGCTAAACAGCTTATAATAACCAAAATGAACATGTATGAATAAGCAAATAAGCTAGAAATAAAGAGCTAATAACTATGCTACTAATATTTTTGATTTTTATTAATTTATAAGACAATATGAAGAAAACTAACATATAAGCTATCAAACTTGAAAATAGATACTCAAACATACTTAATAAGCACAAATACATAGATTTAAGCACAAATAAGCAAGAGATAAGCAGATTAAGCAAATTTAAACTAGAAAACTTAAAACAGATAAGGTAAATGAAGACTTACAACTGCCTTAGCTAAATAAAGGCTTTCAAATGCTTTTATGAGCTAGTCAACAAGCTCTAGCTTATCACAAAGATATGCTAGTAAATGTCCAATAAGCTCTTCCTTTGTAAGCTTATCATCCAAGCAACCAAATCCATATATAGCAAAGGTATTAATTGATTTTAAAGGTTAAAGTGGATTAAATGGTTGATTTGAGCTCAATCTAAGCTTATAGACTCAGAGAGCTTAAGAGAGCTTATGCAAGCTTATGAAACAGTAACATGAGAATTTGGATTTGTAAAAGCTTAATAGTAAAAAATAGATTTATGTAATAGTAAAAGATGATTTCATTAATAGGAAAACAAATTACAATACTTTGAAAAGGAGATTACAAAAGTTTTAATAAGAAAATTACATTTAAAATAAAAAGAATAAAAAAGCTACTTAAAAAAATACAGAAAAAAGAAGATGATGTGTATGTGAGTTAGGAGCTCTATTTATAGCCTTGAAGAGATGCTTCTAGGTATTCTTAGCCCGCTCATCATTAATTGGTCTTGCCCCTTGATTCTTTGCCTATCATTGGATCCTTATTGTGGATCGTTGGATTAAATGAGTGAGCACACGGATTGCCAACGTGGCGTTCCGTGTGTCAGAGCACTTGTGCTTCTTTTGCACTTAATTTAGTGCAAAATCCTTGTCCTTGGTGTGCTTTCTTCCATATACGCGTGTCATTCTTTGTGGGTTTCCACCAATGAGAGCCCCTCAATGACGTATAACTCTGCCACCTTGTCACTTGCCCTTTGAATTGTTGAGCCACGTCATTAATTGGAGTTTACCCCATGTTTTGAGGTGGGTAACTCGTTGAGACGACGATGAATAGTAAAAGTCCTTTGGCGCCATTTTAACCGTTTTGGTTTTTGAGAGTTTTTTGACTGGTGCTTGGGTGGGCTTGACTAAGTATGGGCCAAGGTTAGATACAAAGGAAATGCCACGTTATTGTGGGTTAAGTGAGATAAAGAGCGTTAACTTATAAGTAGTTTCAATAAGTAAATCTCATAAAGTTCCTATATTAGCAGCAGTGGAAAACCGGTTGGCGATAGCGAGAGTTTGTTCGAGGTTGACCCCCTCATAACCATGAACTGGTCAATATCTGCTACAGATAGCCTAAATATCTGCTGCAGATAGCCTCAAATATCTGCTACAGATATTTGTATGCAGTGCTGAGGCCGCATTCCCATCCATCACAATTGAAACATCAGATTGATGTCATTATTGACTAAAAATCAGTTTAGTTGCGCCATGTATGAAACTAAACTGATTATATAATCAGTTCAGTTTGTGGAAGTTGCGCCATTTGACTAAACTGATTATATAATGTCTGTTGCAGGAAGAGAAGTTAGAACCTTTGAAAATTATAACGAATGATCCGCGTGCCCGTCTTTTGAATAGGTTATATGCAAGTAAGAGAAAAGAGTTGAAAGTAAGAAAAAATTTGAAGGTGAGCCCATAACTGTTATTTCTCCAATATAGATGTAACAATAATTAGATTCCCAATATATTGACTGGAGGTGGATACATGGGCAGGTCCGGATGGTTTGGTAACGGGTCAGAATGGCTTGGTTCCATTGCCCGAAAATATATTTAGGAGAACACCATATATTGTAGTAGAATAGTAATATATCATCAATGACAGCTTACAAAACAGATCGAAAACTTAAAAAACTCTAATCCATAAATTACTCACACCTGCTTAGCAATTAAGATCACCATACATGTAATTTAGAACAAAATATACTCTTTATACATGATTCTTATCGTTGTCATGTTCTGACTTGACAGACGTGTACCAACTGTGGGTTCAATCTTACGTTATGCCCAATCTGCCGGAATCTGATCTAGACTAAAATAAGGTTATTAGAGTAGTACTAAATGGTGTGGCAAGAACAGGAGCTCTGTACTACTATCTATTGTAATATCGTGTCACGGTGTATGGCTACAAAAGAGTACTATCCCATTATATAATATGAACGCTATGTCCAACAATTAAATTTACTCAGAAATTCCCAAGTCTTTTCCAGGATTGCAGAATCCACCTAAATTAAGATATTGAACAAAAGCGTTACCAAAATTGATTTAACAAATGTAACACCCCCAAATCTGGGTAGCAGCGGAATGTTGAATATCCGAGGGCGTTACTTCATAGATCAATAGCACAAGATATGAGAACGACCACTAAACGTGACGTTTAAAAAGATACATTGGATTTAACAAAATACTTGTTCATTACATAAGCTCGTGGCTTCAAATCGTTTGACTACATAAGTAAAGATTTCGGTTTATAACAAATGTCCCAAAATGTAATACGCCCCAAATCTTTAGTATTGACTCTCCACAGAGTGACCCCCAATGTATCTTGGCACCTCGTGCCCTATTGACCTGAGAAAAACATGCTTAAAACGTCAACATAAAGTTGGTGAATTCATAGGTTTATGTAAATCAATTGTAGGACGGCAAGATTTCCAAGTGTATGATTAAGCAACAGATGCAAACATCATAAAAAGTAATTACGATTTCCTAAGCTCATGACACCGAAGCTCGACGTATATGGATGCAATAAATTTGCCAATGAATGCCCCTGAATGATGTTCTAACCCGCAACATCCCAAATCCGACATGGTATACGTTTGTTGTCCGGCAGACCGGCACAGTGAGCGCTACTCACCCAAACGGGGACGTCAATCCTAAATAGATCTATTTATAACATTCGCGCTCGCAATCTAGCAATTGACAGTTCATGATAAAAGGGCTCAGTGGGTTATCGCTACTTAGGCAAACAATACGCATAGTATAAAAAATGTACCTTACGTCCTATTTGTAAACAAAGCATGTTCTCACCCTAAAGGTGTAAATCATTTAAATAATTGTAAAACATGGGGCTATGAACTCACCTTAGTAAATAGTCCTCTGAAAATGATAATATATCCAAGTATAGCAAATGTATCACACCGTCAAATACCTAAGTAAATACGGTCAGTCTTAGTCTACAAGTTTAGGCTAAAGACTTAATGTATAAACTACAATAAATTGCTAGTTTATATATACTGTTATCACTTGTGTGGTGGTGCACATGTTTATTGTATTTGTATTCACATGATGGCTCTTGGGAAGGTATACGATTTCACACGTTTTAGTATACGTATAAACGTTATTAATAAATATTCCTATTTATTAAGTCGTCGGTTAACTTGTATAATATCCGAATGTAATTCGTCCGGTACGCTAAGTGTTTATAAAATCACTTTTGTTTATAAAATGCCCTTAGGTTTTCCATAATTTCAAAACAGCCCCTAGGTTTATGAAATATATACTATTTTACATTTTTAAACCCTTAAGTTTCCACTTGTACACTTTTGGCCCTTCAATTTTACAAAATTACACTTTAGGTCCTTATATGTTTTAATAGTCCATAAAGTTTTAGAAATGACAAAAATAGTCCTTCAACTTACAAAAATAGTGAGTTGACAGATTTGAACCCTCAAGTTTCAAAGTTGACACTTTTAGTCCCTTAACTTGTAAAAATCACATTTTAAGCCCGATTAAGTTCTAACAAGTGGCAATCGGTTTTATTACTTCCAAATAAGTCACAGAAGCTGAAACTTCTTATAAATAAGCTCGGATAAGCTTATTTATGCTTATTGGGCTTAATGAGCCTTATTGGGCCCGTTAAGGTCCAATAAGCTATTTAAAGGTCCAAATGAAATTTCAAAAGTACATAAGCCCTCCTTAAGCTTATTAAAAACTGATAAGCTGAAAAATAAGCTTGGGTGCGCTTATTTGAGCTTATTCGAGCTTATTGGGCTCGTTAGCCTAATAACTCAACCCGAAAGTTTGTAAAACAGGTTTCATACATTATACAACGTATTTTCTAAACTTATTAAGCTTGTTTGGGTCTGATTAAGCTGACTTTACTTCGTGGCTTATCCAATAAGCAAATAAGCCTCGGTAATGGGCTTTTGGGCCCATTACGAGTCCATTTGTGTTTTAAAGGTTTGGGCTTGGTCCATTAAGGTCCATTAGCTTGCTTAGGATTATTATAGACCTTATAAGCTGCTTAAGCTCACAATTAAGCTGTCTAAGCTTATTTGTGGCTTATGGTCTTTTGTGGTTCACGATAATGGGCTAACAAGTCCATTTAAGGATCCGTTTGGTTTTTAGATATACCTTAGGGTCCATGTGAGCCAATAAGCATGTTGGTCTCTTAAATAAGCCGTGGAGCTTATAAATAAGTTGTGGGCCCGCCGAGTTGGCTTATTAAGATTGTTTTAGTTTCGTACATGGCTATTGGGGTTTTCTTTCATGCATGTTTGCTATAATCGTGTTTAATAAGCCATTTATCTATCAATAAGCTCGAATGAGCTTAATAATAAGCTATGAGTCCCTACCATTGGGCTGTTGGGCCGGTTGGGCCCAAGCGTAGGCACGTTTGGATTATACAAGGCCCATTGTGGCCCATTGTTTCCCCTAGCAATATATATGGTTCAAAAATAGTCCTAGCGACTATATTTCGTTTGTTAGCCAACATATGTTAGTAGTGTTACACATTCAAACGTTTATTGGCGTCGCATATATGTTCCCAAGCTACCACGCCACATTTACCTTAAAGGTTTACGTATGGTTTTTCTATAAACTCGTATACAAGGGTCTTTGATCGTGTTAGGGTCCAAGCTTTCTTATAAACGAAACATTTAAGGTCTTGCTTATTATTAACCCACGTGTTACGTGTTTCTTTGTATCTTAACACCACACAAGTCATATATACGCAATAACATTGCGTATAACACGCATGTTTTATATTTAATGTGCATGGTCTCACACTAGCATGTCATTTATATAATAACGTGACATATTGACTAGTTAACAAAGGAAAACAAGTATATTACGAGTTGTATAGGTTCAACGTGACTTACAAAATGTCCTAGGGCTTTGTTTTTAGTGTACGCGAGCAATGTGACAACCCACGTATGAAATACACTACCAAATAATAAACCTATGCTCCAAAGCTTAGTATACACCCTAGTCTTGGTTTTTAACCCTTCTTGCCACCTCGTGTGAATACACTAGGACTTACTTCGGGTTCAAATGGGCTGAGAAAGGTGTTTGTTTGCAGTGTGTGACTCGAACAAGAGAAACAATTAGGTGTTTAGTTGTTTGAGAGAGTTTAAGGTGTATGTGAGTTTTCAAGAGTGTAAAATGGTATATGTGAGTGTGTATTTATAGGCAAAATACTTAGTTACATATTCCTAGGTACACAACCAAACCAAAAATCGATCCTAACTAGGTGGTTTTGTAGTTTCAAGGTAGCCTCCCACATTGTTTCGTGTTAAACACTTAAGTACATTCATAAAATTACTAATATCTAAGTAAAAATATTACCTAAGTTTGGAAAATCTTAAGGATATGTGTAATTCATGCATGTAAGCCGCGGTTACAAGAGAGGAAGAGCCAAATTGAGTCTTTTATCATTGTGTAATAACCTAATCTTAGGGACTGTGAGTACTAGTTTTTAATTAGAAGATCTGGTACAAGATTACCATAGATAATGGAAATCTATGATTTGTGGGTGGTTGGTTTGCATGTCTAAGCCGTGTGGTATCCAAGAGAAAAGAGGCAAGAAAAGTTGTCATCCAATGTGTAATAGCTTAACTAGGAAACATTAAGGACAAGCTTTAATTAAGCTTGGATGTACATGTACTTTAGGGATCATTAGAAGATTTTTAAGGATTTTTCCTAGTTGTTTTAGTCCCAATATTTAGCCAACATAGGTTGTAACACAATAATTGATTTATTTTTGTGTTTAAGGTTTGAAAATGGGTATTGGTTTGAGTCTAGGTAAGTCTAGGTATTTCCGGGGTGTGTCCAAATGTATTTTATTGCGAGACGTAAGCCTTTTACGTGACCAATAAAAAAATAAAATACGCAAAGTTAATAATTATCTTATTAATAACTATATAACACTTGTTTAACGTAAACCTTAATTTATTTGGTGACTGTTTAGGGTAAATGATTATTTCTAGTCTACGTGATTTAGCTTAAAAGTTAAATTAAAAGTAAACGCGTATTAGACCAAAATAAATAGTGACGAATAATAGGAGTCGTAAAATGACATGAATTTAGGAAATGTTTCAGTCTCCACCCGTTAAAAGATCTTTGTCCTCAAAGCTTAAGTCCTTGTAGTGGATGACGAAGCCCGGTTTATGAAAAGCTGTGGGTATTTTTGTTTGAACGAATCTTCACGTTCCCAGGTGAACTCAGGACCTCTCCTAGAGTTCTAGTGAACCTTAACCAATGGTATCCGGCTTCTCTTCAATCGTTTGATTTCCCGTTCCATAATTTCAACGGGTCTTTCACGAACTGGAGCTTATCGTCAACGTGAATTTCTTCTAACGGCATGACTGATGGTTCGTCAGCGTAACATTTCTTCAGTTTAGACACATGGAAAGTATGATGAACCCTGCTCAACTCTTGGGGAAGTTCCAGCTTGTAGCAACTTTCCCACTTTGGCAAACCCTTGAATGGTCGACATATCTCGGGTTCACTTACCCGCTAAACAAAGGCATAACAACCCCTTTCCAATGTGAGACCTTGAGCCTAACCCTATCCCAACTTCGAACTCCATCGGCTTTCGCTTCTCATCAGCGTAGCTCTTTTGTCGATCCTGAGCAGCTTGCATCCTCTGCTTGATCAGGGCGATCTTTTCCGTTGTTTCTTGGATCAATTCAGGACCAGTCAGTTAGGCTTCTCCAACTTCGGCCCAGCACACAGGTGATTGACATTTTCAACCATAAAGTGCCTCATAAGGTGCGGCCTTTATGCTAGTGTGATAACTGTTGTTACCCCCCCCCCCCCCCCCCCCCCCCCCCCCCCCCCCCCCCCCCCCCCTTTTTTTTTTTATGAAAACTCGGCCTAGTGGCAATGCTTAACCCTTCCTTTGTCAAAATCGATCAAGCAAGCATGTAGCATGTCCTCGAGAGTTTGGATAGTTCTCTCGCTCTGGCCGTCGGTTTCTGGATGATACGCAGTGCTCATACTTATATCTGTACCCAAAGCTTTCTGAAATGATCTCTAGAAATTTGATGTGAATCTCCCATCACGATCACAGATGATTGAAACAGGTATTCCGTGTCTTGCTACTATCCTGTTCAGGTACAACCTTGCCAACTTGTCTAATGGATCATTCTCCCTTATTGGCAAGAAGTGAGTAGATTTTATTATAGTGATCCACAATTACCCAGATGGTGTCAAAACCTTGTGATGACCTAGGAAGCTTGGCGATAAAATCCATTGTGATATTATCCCACTTCCATTCGGGTATCGCTGGCTGTACTAACAACACCGATGGCCTTTGATGTTTGGCCTTGACCCTTGCACATGTCAAGCATTTGCTAACATAGGTGGCGATGTCAGCTTTCATATTGGGCCACCAATATAGCTTTTTCATGTCTTGGTACATCTTTTCAGAACCGGGATGGATAGAGTATTTTGACTTGTGAGATTCGTGCATAATCACGGATCTTAAGTCTCCATAGCAAGGTAACCAACTCCTGCCGTGTAAACATAAAGTTCCGTCGGCGCGTGGTTCCAACTTTTCCTTGGGTATATCCTTTCTGATCATACCGCCTACATCTTCATTCACAAGATTTTCTGGTTTCTGGGCTTCGATCTGAGCTTCTAAAATTCGTTTGGGAAGATCCAAGCCAATGGTCATAACTAAAGCTCGAACCCGTAATGGCTCAACTCGTTCCTTACGGCTTAACGCATCGGCCACTACGTTTGCCTTCCTTAAATGATAACGAATGTCACAATCGTAATCACTTAGCAATTCAAGCCAATGGCGTTGCCTCATGTTAAGCTCCTTTTGATCGAGGATGTGTTGTAAACTTTTATGGTCGATGAACACGGTGCATCTGGTTCCATATATATAGTGTCTCCATATCTTTAGAGCAAATACCACCGATCCAAGTTCTAAATCATGAGGTGGTGTGTTCTTATCGTGAACTTTTAGTTATCGAGAAAAAACATAAGCAATCCCTTCCTCTCTCTCATCAATACAGCACCTAAACCCTTGTGTGAAGCATCGCAATAGACCATAAAATCTTTGCTTCCTTCAGGTAAAGCCAGAATTGGTGCACTGCACAACTTTTGCTTTATTAAATGAAAAGTGTTTTTTTCCTTTTCACCCCAGTCAAACTTGATTCCTTTCTGAGTAAGCTTTGTCATTGGTTTAACAATCTTTGAAAATCCCTCAATGAACCTTCAATAGTACCCAGCAAGACCTAAAAATTGGCGGATCTCCGTTGGTGTCTTAGGAGATGCCAATCTTTGATAGATTCTATCTTGGCTGGATCCACATGTATACCTCTGCTATCAATGACATGACCAAGAAATTGTACCTTCGGAATCCAAAATTCACATTTCAAAAACATGGCATACAACTTCTCCTTCTTGAGAAATTCCAAAATTGCCTTAAGGTGTTCTTCGTGCTCCTTCTCGTCCTTTGATAAAAAGTATATCCATCATATGAAGACAATCACGAACTTATCCAGGTAAGGCATGCCACACTCTGGTTCATAAGGTATATGAATACCGCAGCAGGTGCGTTTGTTAACTCGGAATGGCATAACCTGAAAACTCGTTAATGTCCTTACCGAGGTTCGGAATTGCGACTTTTAGAATGTTTGCTCTTGTGTACTCTAAGCTGGTGATAACCTGATCTCAGATCTATTTTTGAATAAATACTAGATCCTTGAAGTTGATCAAACAAATCATCGATCCTCGGGAGTGGATAAGCGGTTCTTCACTGTTTTAGCTTATTTAACTCACGTTGTTAATGCATCCATCCTGAATGACCCATCTTTCTTTTTGATGAACAAGACCGGGGTTCCCCAAGGCGATGAACTAGGTCTAATGAAGCCCTTGTCGGAAAGCTCTTGCAGTTGTTCCGATAATTCCTTCATTTCGGATGAAGCCAATCGATACGGTGCTCGAGCTATGGGTGCAGCTCTTGGAATTAAGTCGATATGGATTCATGTCGGAACCGGAGCGAAGACCCGGCAATGTCTGAGAAACACTTCGAAAAAATCTCGCTTCTTTTTTTTTTTAGGGACGATTGGTACGTCCTCAAGTTGTTTTTCTTCTGACTTGTCCTCCTCTTTCTTGGCGGATATCTGTGCCGAAATGTGCCAAAAAGATTTGACATCCTTTCGTGTACTCTTGAGCCTTTGAACATGAGATAATGGTCAACCGAGATTCTCTCCCGTTGTTACTTTCGTTACCATGAAAAATCAAAGTTTCATTTCCATAGGGAATTTGAACAGGTTTCTCATCACACACGATCACGGCGTGATACTTTCTTAACCAATCCATGCTGATTATAATGTCGAAACTTCCAAGTTCTACGGGCATTAGATCTATGTTGAACAGATAGTTTAAGAAATTCAAAGTACAACCTCATATAATAGTGTCTACCCTGACTATTTTCCCATCTGCTAGTTCGACATCATAATTATTTTCTAATAGAGTAGGGGCGATGTTAATCAGTGTCGAATAAGATAGATGCATAGTGGTTGTTTAAGAGGAACGTACCCGTGACGACATTAGAGTCCGGATTTCCCGATGCATTCCCTCTCTTTTTTGCATTCCCAACTGCATACACCCAGCCTTGTGCACTTGCATTTCCTTCATCCTTATTCTTCAACTTTAGATAATCTCTCTTGAAATGTCTTGGAGCTCCACATTCAAAACAACCATTCCCCTTGGGATTTGCCCCATTGCCCTTCTGAGTATTAGCAACATTTGTGTTGCCAGAACTCCTGCAATCGCGGGCAAAGTGCCCTACCTTGTTGCACTTGTGGCACTTCTGAGTACACGGGCCATTGTGGTGAAAATGGCACTTGGTGCACTTGGGCAAATTTCCTCCATACGGCTTCTTTTCACCTGTCCCCATATTGTAGACCTTGGCGACATTCTGCCTCTTGAAGGGTTGTTGTTGGTGACCATGGTTGTTTCTGGATGAATCATCAGCCTTCCTTTTGTTGTCAGACTGCCTTTCCGCGTAGGTGCGGAGTTTCTGATCCATCAAGTCATTGGCCAACTCAATAGTCTCATCTAACATCTTGGGTATGGCAGATTTGACATTCCATAAATGTTGTCAGGAAGTCCACTGATGTACTTGTCAACCTTCTCGGTTTCATTGGCAACAAACTTGGTACATATCAGGGTTAGCTCTTGGAAACGTTCAGTGTATGCTGGAACATCGTTCCCTTTGACCTTTAGGTTCCACAACTCGATTTCTAGTTTCTTGATTTCACCCTGCGGACAATACTTGTCCGTCATCTTCTTCTTGAGTACCTCCCAAGTCATTGAATATGCTTCAGGACCTAAGGTTCTTATCTGACCATTCCACCAAGTCAAGGCAGCACCTAACAGAGTGCAGGTGGCAAACTTAACCTGATTTTCAATAGCACAACCACTGATATTGAAGACTGATTCCATCTTTTCAATCCACCGAGTTAAACCGACTACGCCTTCAGTCCCTTTGAAGTTCAAAGGTTGGCATTTCATGAAGTCAGCGTAGAAACAAGGGCGTGCAGTTTTTGCACATTCCTTTGGTCATCCCCGTGCGAACTGTGGCTTGCGTCTCCATTGGTGGAGTTTCACTGAAGAGCTTGATCAATCATAGCTTGGACGGATTCTGGAGTCATGTTGTTTGGGTTGGTGTTGCTAGTAGGGGTATTATGTCCTCGTCTGGTCGTAGGTGCCATGATTTGTCTAGATCACAAAAGACAAAACATGAGGTTACAATTATGACAAGATATATAATAATTTACAGATGAGATAACAACACAAGGGAGGTATATAGTACAACATAACACATCTATTTCATTCATAACTTGGAAAATTTTACATGAAATAGTTTTTGGTACACAAAATACAATACAAAAGATCTAAGGCTATGCTAGCGGGGAAAACCCCTAATACTTAACATGCCTGTACAACGACCTAGCAAGACAAAATAACATAAACCGCTAGATATGACTGTCAGCATCCCCAGAAGCATCTTGGTGATCTGGAATCCTAGCATCTGGTCCTGGCTGTCTAGCTCTCCTCTGATGCTCTCGATGTGTTAGCAACTCGGCTTGCATGTCACTCATCTCTCGCCTCATATCTCTCATCACTCGGAGAGTCTCTGCCATCTGTGCCTGGCGCCTATGGTCAGACTCTTGAAGCGCTGCCATCTCAGCCTGCTGCATCTGGAAACAAGTCTCATATATCTGGTGCCGTTTCTAAATAAGAGTACTATGCAGCTGTAGCTATGCCTAATGTGCCTGGATATGGGTCTCGTGTACATATACATGATCACGATGGGTCTGAAGCTCCTGATGGGTCACATAAATCAATCCTATCGAGTGAGCCC
>BQNB010103598.1:0-20965 GCA_026074375.1 Tanacetum coccineum | reverse complement strand
TTTTGATTTGGATTCTATTTCTACAAATATAACGCAAATACAAGTAAAGGCAACTAAAAACTAAAGCAATTAAGATTAAAGCACGAAAACGATAACGGGAATCTAAAAACGAGACTTAAAAACCTAAATTATCAAATTTTGACCTTAAAAATGCAAATTTCAAATCTAAAAGTCCTAAATGATTAAAAATAATTTTAGAAAAAAGAATTATATTTTTTTACTTTTATTTTATTTTTTATGAATTAAAAACTAATTTAATCTAAAAATATTATAAAAAAAATATTAAACTAATTTATAAAAATCTAAAAAAATTAAGGAAAGTACTTTTATCTATTCTAAACTTAAGAAAAATAAAATGGGTTCACCAGCTTATTTGAATAAGCTGGAAATAAGCTAAAAAGCTTAATAAGCCAAAACTGAAAATGTGCATAAGTATTTAATAACTCAAGGTACTAACAGAAAAGTCCCAAGGGCGCATTGGTTAAGGCTTTGTGTGTGTGAAGGTGAGGTCGCAGGTTCGAGTCCTGGACCTTACTTTTTGAAAAACATTATTTTTTTTATTTTTGGTTTAAAACAGCTAATCTATAAGCTAAAATGAGAAACTTTTACAAAACAACTTTAACTAGAACTTGAAAATAAGCTGGAATAAGCAAAATCAAAATGACAGTTTTGGTTTTTACAACTTAGACTTAAGCAAAACTGTTTGGACTTTATAAGCTCTTAAAATGACCATTAAGCTAAGTTGAAAACTAAAAAGCTGAAACAGGTCTAAACCTTAACCTAATAAGCACTTAATGACAGGAAATAAGCAAAAACATAAGCTAAAAAGCATTGAAAAGCTATTGAGACAGCAGACAAAACAAACACTTTTAAAGGACTTGACCACTATTTTAAGCTAAGAATTAAGACTAATAAGCATTTAGAAAAAGCTAAAAAGCTGAAAACAGATAAAGTACTACAAGCTAAAATCACAAATAAGCAAAAATTAAGCAAACTAGATTAAGGAATAAGCTTGAAAAAGACTAAATGAAAGTGGCAGTTTAACTAAAATCCTATGTTTTAGTTTTTTCAAGTTTTAAATGGCTAATTGCAGCCCTAAAAATAAGCTACCAAATGTTGTCTAAATATCAAAATAAGCTCAAACATATTTAGATTATACCCTTATAAACTTGTGCAATGAAAATCAATACCTAAAACAACCTTTATCTAACCTAATTTTAAGATCTAAAACTGACTTTTAACCTTTAAAACTGAAACCTATGAACTTGTGACAGATTATGGTCAAAACCACAAATGACTAATGCATACTTAAAGCAATCCTACTCTAATGCATAACAAAACCAGATTAAGGCTAAAAATAACACTTATAAGACAATTCTATAAGATCTAACATATAAGCAGTTTGAACAAGTTTTAAACCCACAGATTCTAAAATTAGATAGATTAAACCTTAAAACTTAATATGACTTGAAAAAACTTTATGAAAACTGACTTTAAGGCTTATTTAAAGCTTTTCAAAGTTGGCTTTTGGGTCAAAAGAGACTCAAGCAGCACTAACATGGGTTAGTGCTGCTTGTGCCAAACACCCCTTTAAATTCTCAAAAAGTATTTTTAAGCTATGATAGATTTAAATAAGCTATGAAACCTCAAAACAGATGAAGAACTAGGTTTTTAAGCACGAATAAGCAATTAGAAATTATTGATGAACACTATTCAATAAGCAAATGCAATAAGCAGTTTTAAGCTATAAATGGCAGATTATATCAAAAAACATGAACAAAAGAGATCTAATCAATAAGCAACCAACTATAAGCAATAACAATCATTAATAAGCAGAAATAGACAAAATAAGCAGTGGATAAGCAGTCTAATAAGCAAATCATAAAATAAGCTAAAAAGTAAAAGTGAAACACACCTTTATCCTTTACTTAAACAAGGACTGTATTGCTCTTTAGAGTTATCTACAAGCTCCAGCTTGTTAGAAACAAGCTGGTAAAACCCATAAGCCTTTTCAAATTCGGCTTATCATCCATACTTAGCTTTTTGGGTGATTTTTGGTGAAAACAACTTAAACTCTATAAGCTATGGAAAAGCTTATATAGATTAAGTAAACAGCTTAAATATAAGAGAACCAAAGCTTATCAAACCATTTTCAAAACATATATTTCATTAACATAAAAACAGAGCTTAACATAAAACTTAGAATTTCATTAAAACTTAAAACTGAGTACAAGGCTTTTAAAGGAAATACAATAAGCTAACTAATATAAGCTGAAAATTACAATAATAAGATAGATAAAAAACTCGATTCCTAATGTGTGAAAAACACCCTCTATTTATAATGGTCTTGAGAAGCATCTAGCCCTTTGAGGTGTGTTTCTTATGTGAGAGGATTTAAGAGTGCTCTCCAAGCCTTCAATCTCAGCCCTTGAATCCATTTGTGCTTCTTTATCTCTCATCACAGCCCTTGATCATGTATTGACCAATCAATCTTCATGGGATTGCCAGCGTGGTTTGTCATTTTCTTGGGAGAATAGGTTAAGGGGGTTTGTCGGGTTGCAGGGAAGAGTGAAAGGGATGGGTGAATAGTGATCTTTGGCGAGAGAGTGGTTTTAGGTTTATTTGGGGTAAAGGGTTAATGAGTAAGGACTAACGATGTAACTCCCAAAGACTAACGGTGTAACTCCTAGGGACTAACGGTGTAAAAGGTAGGGACTAACTGTGTAATAGTTTTAACAGAATTATGGTTAGGGCTTTTTAGGGTTAATGGGCTTTTAATGTTGGGTAAGTTTTGAGGATTTTGGATATAGGCTTTCTTGGGATGACTTGGCCCATTAATTGGGCCCGGGTTGGTCCGTACAAGATGTGTATGCCTTCGGCTTTAGTTTTTCGCGCTCTTTCCATTTCCGTTCTTGGTTTTGTCCGGTTTTGGCCTTGTCTTTGTCCTTTTCAAAATATCCGTTACCTACTCATCATAAATCACAAAACACACAAATACAATGCATTTTTGATATATTTTGGTCATTTTAGGCTTATTTTTATAGGTAAAAGGTATGTGTAATTCACCACATACCATAAATTAAACCTAACGCGAACCTTAACACACTCTGTTTTGCATAAACTCAAACCTACTTATTTGTCAACAGAGACATGTTTTTGGTTAACATATATTCACTTCTTCGTAAACCCATCAATGAATCATTGTTAAAATCCCTATCTTTTTGATGAATTTGAGATACCCAGATGCGATTTATGTGTAAAATTAATGAATGAATGTTGAATTTTTTGTATAAACTGAAAATACCCAAATGAAATGGTAAAAGGGTATGAATTAATGGTGAATAAGATGGATTCAGTAGATGAAGGAAAAGAAAAAGCACTGGGAACTATGAGAAAAAAAAGAAAAATGATAAGAGAGAAAGGGAAGAACATGTGGGGAAGATGATTTGGATAGGGGCATAGTGGTCTTACTTTGACCATTTAAGTCCCGTATTTAAAAACTTGCCTTCACCTTATGTTTTTTTAACCCCACCAATATTGCCTTTTTTAGTATTTAAAAACCATCAAAAAAGACTACCAAACACGAAAAATAATGAATTCTATATTTAAATGTAACATTTCCCTTTTTGTGTTCTGAATATTTCATTTATAGTCCTTTGACTATTTGACTGTTGTCAATTTATTCAGATTTTGTACCGTGTTGACGGTGGTGATTTTATGAGATATGTGATGATTTGAGGTTTATTGTGATTAATAATCCCTTTTAGAAGTTATTATTGTGTTATGTGTATTCCGGGTGGTTTGACCCGTGAATTTTGAGAAATGCCAAAAAACGAGTCTGACACGTCCGTTAATGTCCAAATTGAGTTTTAAAGGGTTTAAAGTGAAAATATGTCATGTGAATACTATAAGTTAATGGAAAAGTATTTTTAAAGTGAATAAAAATGCTAATTAACTTTGGGATAAATTTTACGGTTGAGTTTTACGAGTATTTAAGTGATCACGACACGAAAAGAAAGGCCTAAGACCCCATGGGATACCATGGCCGGTCAAAAGAAGACTAGGAAGACAAGGTGGCTTAATTTTAGCTAACCTTGTCCAAATTATACATAAGATGCTTTTCTTATCCTCATTTTTACACATAGTTCATTTTCAAAATCAAAAAAATATCCTCTCCCTTCTCTCTTGTGTTCGTCCGCACCTACAACACACACACTCTCATAATTTTTGAAGTTTGATCAAGAAAACATGAAGACATAAATATTTGGGGTTGATTCTAGTGTTTGGTTATTCATTTAAACAACGTTTGGGTTGTCCGGTTCGTGTCGAAATCTACAAATTTGAAGATTTTTTTGTAAGTTTTCAAATTTAAATTTTGTTTGTCCTTTTGGGTTTATTTTGATGCATAGATGTT
Source organism: Tanacetum coccineum (assembly GCA_026074375.1). Lineage (NCBI taxonomy): Eukaryota > Viridiplantae > Streptophyta > Magnoliopsida > Asterales > Asteraceae > Tanacetum > Tanacetum coccineum. The sequence goes on along the minus strand of BQNB010103598.1, from coordinate 16,551 downwards.
AGTTGTACAAGTTGATCGTTGTGAAAATCGATTTTTGAAAGCGAAATGAATAAAAAAAAGTGGCGTTTGGTTCGTGAATAGTAAAAAGGAAAAAAGAGGATTTTTGTAGTTTTGATGTCGTGGTCGTGATGGTTGAATAATATATGATGCTAGAATGCTTATTTTTTATAGTAGCTTGTATAGCTTATTCGGGCTTATTTTTTAAGCTATTTTTTTGCTTATTTAGGCTTATAGGCCACGGATGGATTCCCAAAATCACTAGGAAAATGATTTTGATTATTTTGTGTTATGGCGTATGTTGTGAACTATTTTTTAGGCTTATGGTAGTAACCAAATGTGATACGTAGCTTACCAGCTTATTCTAAAGCTTAATGTACGTATTTTGGAGTTTATGGACTCACGGCCCAATAAGTCTCTTTGAGCCGCAACATAATAGGAGGGCTTATTGTGGTCTGGATTATTTCTACATATAAATATATACTTATATATGTAAATGGACATTGGTTTTGGACTTAAATAGTATTTTGGACTTATATATGTCCTAATGGACCCTTGTTGGGCTTTAAGGCCCAATAAGCGATATGTAGTAGTTATGAGAATTTTGATGAACTTTTGAAAGTGGAAATGTATTTACGAAATGATATTGAACGATATTTTGGGAAAAACGTGTTGGTAAGCGTTAACGACTGAGATTTTGGAATTGTGTCAAAAAGTGTCGAATTTGTGAAAAATGTTGAAAATAAGGTTTAAAACCTTGGAAAACGTTGTATAAACGTACGAGTCATGTCAAAATTTTGTAAAAAGTTTATACTTAGAAAATTTCTTAAAAACATGATTTTTGATTTTAAATAATAAAATACTATTTAATTATTTTATTTTAATTATTAAATAAATTCACTAAAAGACAAAAAATATAATTTTCCTCAAAACTTATCTAAAGTGTTTATTATGAGTAAACGTTTCATTTTCAACCGTATAATGATTATTTTGAAGTGACTAAGGTGTACCGAATGGACTTGTCGAGATATATTTATAATTAATAATTATAAATATTTATTATATTACTTATCTATTTACGCTAAATAGTATAAGTATGTATTATCGAGGAATGATATTATTTTGGGTAATTGTACAACGCGTCTAAACTCTATGCATCAAACGTGAAGATTGTTTTGGAATTGGATGATTAAATTAGGACATTAATTGGACTAGGTCGTGTGCGGGCGTCGTTGCATTTGCTTGTGTGATTGAGATTTGGTTGCTAAAGACTTGCTTGAGGTGAGTTCTCGTAGCCCCACTTTTTACTGTTTTTCCGTTAGGGGAAAATGATACTCAAATGTGTTTTGAAATGTTTTGAATTGATCTGTGCGAAATGTGGTTTTGTTTTTGGGACAAGTTATGTGCTTATGGCTGCTATGTGAATATTATTTGTTGCATGATTGTTTGGAGCGGATGGGTACGCCTACCCAGTATTTGTGTGATTATTGGAGCGTGTGGAAAACTAGAAGGAAGGTTAAATAGTTTGCCGCTTTTTAAATTTAAGGTGTTAAAGTGTTAGTAAATTTTTAGATTTGACTTTATGTGATTTAAACACTTGCACAATATGATCAATATACTTATCTAAACAATCAATAGAATGATATAAGAAAGTGATGTAAGACAAGAGATAAGAGTAAGAACAATCAAATCACAACGCGAGGATTTATAGTGGTTCGGTAACGAAGCACCTCTTCGCCCTACTCCACTCCCCGAGCACCAAACTCGAGAGTTTTCTTCACTATGTCAACAAACTCCCTTATGGCGGACAAAAGCGTACACAACATTGCTTACACCGATTTACGACACAAAGCTAAATGTCGAGTTCTAATCTTAACTAGAACTAATCTATCACAACACAACTTCACGACTTGTTCACGACTTCACAACTTCACAACTTCTTCACAACTTCAAGACTTCTTCACAACTTCAAGATTTCTTCACAACTTCACTTCACTGCACTACTTATATCACAACTATCTAACACTCGTTGGTAAGATCACCACGATCTAACTATACTTACAAAGATCACCAAGATCTAGCTACTACACACAAATAACAAGATATTACCATTGATTTACAAATTTTTTGATATGAATGCGACAAGATTGCAATGACACACTTGAGGTGTAATACTTTTCACTTGATGATGAAGTATTCTCTGATTCATTGAACTTGAGGATTGAGCTTGGATCACTTAGAACAAGCTTTATGAGTAAATAATCAAAGGATTTTAGTGAGATGTGTGACGGCTGTTTTGGAAAAGATGAAATGAGTGCAAAGGTGAGTAAATAGTGGGGATTAAAGTTCAGTAGTTATAGGACAAACTGGGGAGGTGCTCCTAGGGCGGTTCCCCTTAAATTGGTGGGCGGTCCCTTATAATTAAGAGGGTCGCACGTTGTATGTTTTTAAGGAGGGCACGCCTAGACTAAGGCCTCCTTAGTTGTGATTTTGTGTTGGGGGATTTTCTGGATACTTTTTATAGCGTTTTAGGGCGATAATTTGAATTTCAAAATGTTTATTTTGGATAATACATTTCTTTTAATTGTAGAAAATGTGTTTAATAAAAATGTTTAACAACATTTTATAAACGTTTGAGGTTGAATAAAAAAATTTCTTTGATATAAATGCATTAAGCATTTATTATATTCTACCATTAAGTGATATAATTATCGAAGTGAAAATTTACTACTATTTACTTGTTTACGTTTAATTATACATTGAACTTTTATATTTTGTGTTTATACAAAACGTAAAGATGTGAAATATATTTTTAATGTTTTAGGCATTATATTTTATCAACAATCTCTCTTTTTCATGATTACAAAATTTAAAACTCATTAAATGTAAAATTATTTTAAAACAAGTTTGATTTTAGTGATTTTCATGTCACTCTCCATTTTTGTAGAATCAAAAAGACATCGTCGCGGAATTTGCTAGTTACAATCGACAGAACTAAATGCTCCCCCCTTGATAGTGTGCCCCCTCGTGATGGCACCAGGAATCGAGCTATGGTTTCTTGGTACAAACCGAGTAGTACAATACAAGTATTTATAACATGTAGCAGAAAGAGGAAAAATAGGGCATACTAGTATGCCAACCAACAATAATTATCCCCTGAAGTAAAATAGTGTGTGAAAATTACACTATGCATACATAAAGAAAATAGATAACATGCTAAACCATACAATGAAAATTTTAAACTACAAGGAGTCCTAATAACTCAGTAAAGCTCCATAGGACTTGCTGCAAAAATGGTGGTGGACAGTTATTTGAGTTGAAAACATAGAGTATGTTTAGTTTGGTGAAGATGGTGGAGGTGGTGGAATGATGGTTGTTTGTGGTTGTGAGAGCATGTGTTCAATATATGAAAACATATATTGAATTTCATCTCTCAATCCAAATATGAGAGTATGATTGTGAATGCAACACAAGCACAAGAAGGTTCCAAGGAATGGGATGACCAACAATAGGTGGTGAAGTATTAAATTGGACATCAAGTGGGGTAATTGGTAAAAGGGTGAGAGTGATGTCCATTGATGCATTTTCTTGAGTTGGAGGTGGTGGAGAAACTCTTGGAGGTAGAGATGTTGGTGGGTTTAAGTAACCATTGGGTGAAAGTGATGTTGATGAGGTTGGTGATTTGGGTATGTAGTCAATTGAGAATGAGGAAGTATCTTTGGTTGATGATGTTTTGGAGGGTGCATTAGGAGCACTAGGTGATAATAGTTGAAGTGTGGGTGATAGAGTTTTTGTGTCATCATGGGTTAAATCCACAAACAATTGTTTTGGTGGAATGATGTTGATTTTTGGTCTCTTAGAGGATTTGGAAATGGAAGCTCTAGTGGATGCCATGGATGTTGATAGTGATTAGTGTATGATTTGGTGGATGATGTATTGGTGATGATCATTTGGAAGGGATTTATGATTTGGTGGATGATGTATGATTTGGTGGATGATGTATTGGTGGATGTTGTTTTGGTGGAATGATGTTGATTTTTGGTCTCTTAGAGGCTTTGGAAATGAAAGCTCTAGTGGATGCCATGGATGTTGATAGTGATTAGTGTATGATTTGGTGAATGATGTATTGGTGATGATCATTTGGATGGATTTATGGTGATGAGATTGGATTGAAAAGGAAAGAATTGACTAGTTTAGGTTGTTCCAAATTATGTTCGAGCATTATGGGAAAGATAGCTGAGACTAGATAAAAGAGGGTCAAAAAGCAAGAAAAATACTGTTTTACCCGTGATTCACTAGGGCGGTCCCCTTAATTAGGGGGCGGTCCCCTTAATTATAAGGGGGCCGCCCGTTATGAATTAAAGGGGTCGCCCTCTGTTGGCTTCCATTTTTCACAGAAAAACGATTTTTCTCAGAATTTTTGTGAGAGTATTTTTGTTTTGGTGGTTATTTACAGCAAGCCCTATTGAGTTGTATGAGCACATTTAATCATATAGCATGTAATAAACATATTAAGTCATGAAACCAAAGTAGCATGTGACAACCATGGCTTGAGTAGGTTAGTCAAACCGTTAGTGTTGACTTAGGTGCATGTTGCAATGTTTGATTTATGTGATTTTATGTGTTTATGTGGGTTTATATGTATTTTTAAGGTATTGGTAATCAATCTATTGAGTGTGATCATCTCAATGAGATTGGTTTGATGGTGAAAATGATTAAGTTCATTTCGTTCACTTTTGAGTGACAAGGAAATGATTATTGAGATTCGAGCGTTTCTGTGTTAATTGTGTAAGTATTTTTACGTATATGTATTTTTGTGTTAGTAGTCTAAGATAGGTTTAGATTTTACTGGTAGTTAAAGAATGAATGTAAAAATTTCTTTTTTTGGAAATTTTAGGATAAAAAAAATGAAAAGTTAAAAGTATTTTAATAAATCTAGCTGAATTACGATTATGCAAAAAGGTATAGTCAATTTAATTTAAAGTTTTTTGATAAAAATTTAAGGGTAATACATATAAAAATATGTAATTAATAATTAATAAAAAAATAAATAAATAAAGCATTCGGCTAAAATTAGAAAGAAAAAAAAATGAAAAGAGTTTGGATTGATCAAATTGTAATTAGAATTATATAGGGGACATTTCCTTGTGGTCTATCAAATCAAACTATCCTCTAACCCTTCCCCCTAATTGTTTGGCCGATCCAAGGAGCAAAAAAAAGAGCTAGGGTTTCTTTGCTAGGTAAATTTCTGATCTTGTTCAATACTATAGTTTTAATTTTTCAATTATAATAATCCAACATGATGGTCTAGGGTTATAAAATTTAGGGAATTTATAAAATTAGGTTCTTAGGTTTCTAGAAGATTATGAGGTATAGGTAATGTTTGATCATTAGTTTAATTGTTTACATGATTCAGGATTGTCGGTTAGGGTCTTATTTCTGAGGATTGTCGTTTATATTCCACTGCATAAATTTAATCAAGAATTGTTAGAGGTCTGACTCGGTCATAAAATATCAAATAAATAATTTACAACATACTGGAGATAACCTTAGAGAGTCTACTTTCCAGAAAAGTCGGCCTCATGAGTTTTTATGATCGGGAAGTGGGTCAAATGGTCATTACAAAATCAGTGTGTAAAATAGTGACGAATTTCAGTTTTGGTTTTTATTTTTCTAAAAATAGTTAGACATTGAGTTAGAGGCTCTAAATTATGTGGAAGTTAGTTCATATATTATGTGTGTTCCCTGAATTTTGGCTAAGGTCATAGTGAGGTGTAAGTTGGTTAACCAATGTCATACTTTTAGAAGGTCAAATTCTGTACGAATTCTGGACACATTAGATTAAGGAATTTCTAAAAGGGTATTTGAAAACGGGTAATGACTTTTGAAGAGCTAGGAGTGGTTCATAAGACATGTTAAGTAGATGATGAATTTTGGTTTTGAATTATGGCGAGTGTTTAAAGTGGTGGTTTAGGATGAGTAATGGGTTAAAATTATGCTTAAAACCAGAAAGTGCAAGTGTAGTATCAACGTCTAAATGGCATATGTCAAGAGTGGGTAAAGGTTTTAATACGATAGGGACTTTGGTAGATAGCTTGATTTCATCATAGTTTAGGTTACTATTTTGGTTGAAAAATTCCTAATTGATGGTAGCTTATAATGTGTTTAATTGTTTAGATTGTTCGTGAAGTTTTGTGAAGTTTTGTTGGATCCTTTTGGAAGCTAAGCATCAGGTGAGTTTCATAGTCCCTCTTTTTAATGTTTTTAAATTTGGATGGAAATGATGCTAAGTGTTTTGGAACTATTTTGAATTGCTATGATTATGTGTTTTGATTTCGTGTGGACATTATGTGATTGCATATGGCTTGTTGTTGCATGATATTGTGTTTGTGTTGAGGATCATTAATAGTGGGGCTGATCATCTTCTCGGACGTTAATTTAAGAATGATCACTCAGTGAATTTGGTATGGGTCCATGGCCTAAAATAAGCTTCAACTGGTAGTTGCCTTTTAGTGCTTAAGTGACGTATGGGATCGGAGGGGTACGCCTACATAGTCTATGTATGGTTGGTTTGATATGGTGGATTTGGTTTTGCCATGTTAGCCATAAGTTCAATAATTTTGCCATAAATTGTCCCTATTTTATTTGTTAATCACAGGAATTGGTTTGGACGTTTATAATGTGTTGTCTTTAAATCCCTAGACTCTCACAACCGTTGTGTTGTAGTTTTAAGCATCATTTTTATGTGAGCATCCGGTGGATAAGATAAAGAGAAGTGGTAGAGAGTCATAGGATGTCTGGATTTTATGGCTTTATTGTCTTAAATTTTGCAGTGTTTGAATTTGGATAATTGTTGATGTTCTTTTATTGGCCGAGAAACTTACGTTTCAGCAATAAAGACGCCTTTAGATTTTGGGTTAGTTTTGGGTTTTGTTATGACACTTTGTGTCTTTGCTTTACTTTAGTTTTCATTTTAGTATTCTCTATATAGACACCATGTGTTGGATGATATCCATTCTTGTTTACGCCTCGCATTTCCGCCTTGGCGGGTGTGACAGATTGGTATCAGAGCCTATGTTTATAAAGAACTAGGTGATTGAGCCTAGACTATAGCTTAAGTGTCCCCTCTTATAGATGATTTAGGGCTCATGTGTAAGTATATTATAATATGATTATTTTCCCAAAGTTTCATAAAGTACCTCATACTATATACTATATATATAAGTTGATTTTTCTTTGCTATTTTGGGGGGGGGGGGGGATTATACATTGGGGGGGGGGGGGGGGGGGGTGGGGGGGGGGGGGGATATGTATCCTGATATAGTCTATGTTTTGTGGTCTATTATAGTATGTCTCCTCCTATTCGTAGAAAGTACCATGATTCAGTTGCTTTTGCAACTGGGTGTAGGAGGATTAACAAAAGCAGACGGTGTAACCGCAAGATTCGAGTTCCCATTGCCATGTGGCCGTGTAGAGTTGAAGAAAAGATGACGTTGAAGGAGGTTGACAGACAAACAATCCAGGAGTTTGAAACAAAGAAAATTTCCAAGGATGGCACTATCACAAGAGTTCCGGGAACATTTCAAGATTACAAAACGTCTGAAGAAGATTCAATGGAACGACCAAGAAGACGCGACCTGTACGGATTTGTGGATCATCCACAACTTCAGCAAAGGAGTCACATGAATGAGTTTGCATCACATCGGCTACCTCAGCCAAAGGATAACATGAATGGATGGTTGATAGAAAATGAGGAAGAAGTTGAGAGGGATGAAGTGGACTCGGACACTGGTGTCACCACAAGTAGACAACCCTGTGTGGGAAGAAGACAACTGAAGTTAGATCATGACCGCGCGTCTCGTAACTGACCATGGTGTTCTAAGTGATTGATGTGTTTTTTTTATCTTGTTTTTCTTTCTTTCGACGTTTGGAGCCATGTTAGGAATGTTATTTTTAATGCTTGAATTCTGAGTATTAATAATAAAAGTGATTATTAGAATTATTCCTTGTGTTATTTGATGGTTTCATTTTTTTAAGGTGCTATATGGTGTGTTATATTATGAAGTGTCTTCATAGGAGGGAGTACAACTGTGAAAGGGGGCATCTATAATTATGGTGGCCAACATAATTATACATGCGCCACAACACAGGTGGACTTGTAAGTATGATTACATGGAATGTTGTTGATGTGTAGTATGTATGCATATGGTTATTGATAGTATGATGAGATCATGATCCGTATTATATCGTCTAATGAATATAATTTTTATATCTTATAGAAAATGGCTCCAATCCGACGAAGTGGTCTAAGCAGTTAGCAACGACAACGAGACTACGACATTGTTGCTATTATCGCGCGAAAATACTAAACCATTACTTCCTGAGATATCACCAGTAACTAACATGTGTAACAACGTGAACAATGCTAATAATGGTAATGGTGGAAACGGTGGGAATAATGGATGTACTTTCAAGGCATTCCAATCTTGTAATCCCAAGGAGTATGATGGGAAGGGAGATGCGATAGTGCTTACTCGTTGGATCGAGAAAATGGAAAATATGATAGATAATAGTGGTTGTGCTGAGAATCAAAAGGTAAGGTATGAGGCTAGTTCATTGGTAAACAAAGCTTTGACTTGGTGGAACACTCAAATCCAAGCAAGAGGACGTGTGGCTGCAATACCCATGTCATGGAATGATTTTAAGGCATTTGTTGTTGAAGAGTTCTGTCACCCCCCCCACCCACCCCCCCCCACCCCCCCCCCCCCCTCCCCACCCCCCCCCCCCCCTCCTAGTCCCACCCTAAGTAATGAAATGGAGAAATTGAGAATGAAGTTTTGGGAATCACAGATGGTGGGGGCTAATCATACTGCTACATAGTAGAATTCTTGAGTTGGTAAGTTGGTCCCGACAACTAGTTACTCTGAGTCATCCTTCGTTTTAAGAGGTACATAGCTGGACTGGCATCGAGATTAGAGAAGGCTTCAAGCAACCTTAAACAACACCATTCAGAATGCAATATTAAGGGGAATACTAACTGATGAGAGCAGTCAGCTGTGACACTATTGACTATAGGGTAGTGATAAGGAAAGGAGTGGAAGATGTTAGTAAGGACTGGAGGATCGTGGGAAAGACAAAAAAACAAAGAAGCAAAGAACGGGAAATGGGTTTGTGGCGACAGCCCCACTAGAATGAAATGCAGCTCAGTGCTAAGTTGTGCAAGTGTTATCCTTTGCATCCAGAAAACAGACCTTGCAATGTGTGCTTTAATTGTCAGAAACTGGGTCATTTTGCCAGGGATTGTCGGGCACTGGTTAGGCAAGCAGCTCTGGTGAATACTGTGAGAATGAATAACAATTCGAGAGTGTGCTATAAGTGTGGTAGCCCGGATCATTTCCGCAACACTTGTCCCAAGTTGAATCGAGCACCTGGGCAAGTTGGAAATCAATTGGCTTTGGAGGGCAGCCGAAATAACTAAAGCAATGGAAACCAAGTTGGAGGAAGAGCTTTCAACATGAATGTAAATGCAATGGAGGTGGTCCAGGATCCTAAAGTTGGTAAGGTAAGTTCTCTTGAATGAATCAATTTGTTACTTATTATTTGATTTCTGGAGCCGATTTTAGTTTCATATCTTACTGAATTGCGCAATACTTAATGTGAGACATAGTATTGTGAACCTAGTTATGTGATAGAAGTAGCTGATGGTAAGAAAGTGGAAGTAGATAGAGTTATCCGTGACTGTAAACTAGAACTAGGAGGTTCCCTGTTTAGCATAAACTTGATACCTTTGGGTCATGGAAGCTTTGATGTGATTGTGGTAAGATTGGTTGTCCCCAACATAGGATGTGATAGTATGTATAAGAGGTAGTTAGAAATTACCCGTGGAGGATGGTAGGATCCTTAGGGTACATGGAGAACGGGCTGTAGGAATCACCAAAGCATTGAAGAGTGTAAAGGAGGATGAACCGAGGTTGAGCGATATATCTGTGGTATGTGAATTTGAAGATGTGTTTCCAGAAGACTTGTCAGGATTGCCTTCGCAACGACAAGTAGAGTTTTGCATAGATCTAGTTCCTGGAGCGACGCTAATTGCGAATTCTCCATATCGTTTAGCGCCTTCAGAGATGCAAGAATTGTCTGGACAACTGCAAGAGTTGCAAGACAAGGGTTTCATACGACCTAGTCATTCTCCATGGGGAGCGCCAGTGTTATTTGTCAAGAAGAAGGAGGTTTGTTCGTATGGGGTATCGATTATAGAGAGCGGAACAAGTTGAACGGTTAAGAATCGATATCTCTTTAAGATTGTTGATGTGTTTAGGCCACTACAAGGGATGCGATTTTTCTCCAAGATAGACCTTCGGTCAGGTTATCATCAACTACACGTGCATGAAGACGACATACCTAAGATGGCGTTTCGAACACGATACGGACATTTTGAGTTTACGGTTATGCCTTTTGGGCTAACCAATGCACCTGCAGTTTTTATGGATCTGATGAAACACAGAGTTTGTAACCGTTCTTAGATAGTTATTATTCGTATTCATCGATGACTCTTTAATTACTCAAGACGAAGGAAGACCATGAAGTTCACTTTGGGTTGTGTTGGAATTGATTAAGGAAGGAGAAGCTGTATGCCAAGTTCTCACAAGTGTGAATTTTGGTTGCTATGAGGTGCACTTTTCTTGGTTCATGTTTGTTAACCATAAATGGTATACAGTAGACCAAGCCAAATAGAAGCGGTTAAAAGAATTGGAAGACCCCTACGACGCCTTCTGAGATTCGATCATTTTTGGGATTAGCCGGTTATTATCGACGGTTTATTGCAAATTTTTCCAAAATTGCTAAACCTCTTACCTCGTTAACTTAGAAGAATCAGAAGTATGTGTGGGGTGTGGAGCAAGAAGAAGCTTTTCAAAATTTAAATAATAACTTGTGTGATGCACCAATATTGATGCTACCTGATGGAGTAGGAAGATTTTCGGTGGTTTATTGTGATGCATCAACAAGGATTAGGTTGTGTACTCATGCAAAGAGTGCAAAGTGATTGTTAAGATCGAGGCAACTAAAAAAAAACCCATGAGAAGAATTATACGACGCATGACTTGGAACTGGGAGCTGTTGTGTTTGCTCTTAAGACTTGGAGACATTATCTGTATGGTACTAAGAGTGTTATCTATACCGATCACAAAAGTCTTCAACACATTTTTGATCAGAAGGAGCTGAATATGCGGCAAAGGAGATGGATTGAGTTGTTTAGTGATTACGAGTGCGAGATTCGTTACCATCCTGGTAAGGCGAATGTTGTGGCTGATGCACTTAGTAGGAAGGAGCGGTTGAAACCTAGACGTGTAAGGGCCATGGCAATGACAGTTCAAATTGGAATGAGAGAAAGGATACAAGTAGCCCAAAGTGAGGCGCTTAGGCAAGAGAATATACTTATGGAGAATCTGCATGGTTTAGATCAGCAGATGGAAAAGAAGGAGGGTGAGAGTTTGTATTTTATGGACCGTATATGGGTTTCATTAGCTGGAGGTATGAGAATAGTAGTTATGGATGAAGCTCATAAGTCTAAGTACTCTGTGCATCCAGGAGCTGATAAGATGTACTATGATCTTCGAGATATGTATTGATGGCCGGGAATGAAGAGAGATATTGTTACTTATGTTAGTAAGTGTTTGACATGTTTAAAGGTAAAGGCTGAGCATCAAAGGCCTTCGGGTTTACTGCAACAACCTGAGATACCTGAATGGAAGTGGGATAAGATCACTATGGATTTTATCACTAAGTTACCTAGGTCAAAAAGTGGGCATGACACGATTTGGGTTATAGTCGATAGACTGACTAAGTCAGCTCATTTCCTAGCTATAAGAGAAGACTATAGTATTGAGAAATTGGCAAAGATCTACGTCGATGAAATAGTCACGAGACATGGAGTTCCTGTGTCGATTATTTCGGATAGAGATATACGATTTACGTCGCGTTGCTGGCAGACTGTGCGAAAAGCATTAGGGACGAGGTTGGATATGAGTATGGCTTATCATCTCCAAACGGATGGACAAAGTGAGCGTACGATTCAGACCCTAGAGGATATGTTGAGGGCGTGTGTAATTGATTTTGGTGGTAGCTGGGATGTTCATCTATCATTGGCTGAGTTTTCTTACAATAATAGCTATCATTCGAGTATAAGATGTGCTCCGTTTGAAGCCTTGTACGAAAGGAAGTGTAGGTTACCTGTTTTATGGGTTGAGATTGGAGAAAGTAGTTTGATTGGACCTGAATTGATTCAAGAAATGACTGATAAAGTTGTGTTGATAAAGGAGAAGCTCAAGGCAGCAAGAGATCGTCAAAAGAGCTATGCTGACAATAGACGCAAACCATTGGAATTCGAAGTAGGAGATCGAGTGATGTTGAAAGTATCACCATGGAAAGGTGTAATTCGTTTTAGGAAAAAGGGAAAGTTAGCACCGAGATACGTAGGACCCTTTAAGATTCTTGAAAGGATCGGTCCTGTAGCTTATCGATTGAGATTGCCTGAGGAATTGAGTGGAATACATGATACGTTTCATGTGTCAAACTTGAAGAAATGTTTAGCTGATGCTAGTTTGCATGTGCCATTAGATGAGATAAAGATTGACAAGACTCTTCGTTTTGTTGAGGAACCTGTAGAGATAATGGATCGTGAAGTTAAAAGTTTAAAGCGTAGTAAGATAGCGTTAGTAAAGGTTCGTTGGAATTCAAAATGTGGTCCTGAGTTTACTTGGGAACGTGAGGATTATATGAAGTCTAAGTATCCTCTGTTGTTTGTCGTTCGAGCTGATGAATCGGCTAGTTAAATCTCGGGACGAGATTTCCTAAAGGAGGGGATACTGTGACAACCATGGCTTGAGCAGGTTAGTCAAACCGTTAGTGTTGACTTAGGTGCTTGTTGCAATGTTTGATTTATGTGATTTTATGTGTTTATGTGGGTTTATATGTGTTTTTGAGGTATTGGTAATCAATCTATTGAGTGTGATCATCTCAATGAGATTGGTTTGATGGTGAAAATGATTAAGTTCATTTCGTTCACTTTTGAGTGACAAGGAAATGATTATTGAGATTCGAGCGTTTCTGTGTTAATTGTGTAAGTATTTTTACGTATATGTATTTTTGTGTTAGTAGTCTAAGATAGGTTTAGATTTTTAGTGGTAAGTTAAGAAGAATGTAAAATTTCTATTTTTGGAAATTTAGGATTAAAAATGAAAAGTTAAAAGTTATTTTAAAAATCTAGTGAATTGCGTTTATGCAAAAAGGTATAGTCAAATTAATTAAGGTTTTTATAAAAATTTAAGGAAATACAAATAAATATGTAATTAATAATTAAATAAAAAAAATAAAAAAAAAGAAATAAAGGCCATTCGGCCAAAAATTAGAAAAGAAAAAAAAAGAAAAGAGTTTGAATTGAAATCAAATTGTAATTAGAATTATCTAGGGATTTCCTTGTGGCCTATAAATACCAAACTAATCCCAAACCCTTCCCCCTCATTGTTTGGCCGATCCAATGAGAAAAAAAAGAGATAGGGTTTTCTTTGCTAAGGTAAATTTTCTAATCTTGTTCAATTCTAGTTTTAATTTTTCAATTCTAGTAATCCAACATGATGGATTAGGGTTATAAAATTAGGGTTCTTAGGTTTCTGGAAGTTTATGATGTATAGGTCATGTTTGATCATTAGTTTAATTGTTTACATGATTAGGGATTGTCGGTTAGGGTTTAATCTTTGAGGATAGTCGTTTTAATTCACTGCAGAAATTTAGTCAGACTTGTAGAGGTCATAACTCGGTCATAAAAGATCAAATAAATAATTTACAACATACTGGAGATAACCTCAGAGAGTCTACTTTCCAGAAAAGTCAGCCTCATGAGTTTTTATGGTCGGGAAGTGGGTCAAATGGTCATTACAAAATCAGTGTGTAAAACAGTGACGAATTTCAGTTTTGGTTTTTATTTTTCTAAAAATACTTAGACATTGAGTTAGAGGCTCTAAGTCACGTGGAAGTTAGTTCATATATTATGTGTGTTCCCAGAATTTTGGCTAAGGTGATAGTGAGGTCTAAGTTGGTTAACCAATGTCATATTTTAGAAGGTCAGATTCTGGACGAATTCTGGACACATTGGATTAAGGAATTTCTAAAGGGTATTTGAAAAAGGGTAATGACTTTGGAAGAGCTAGGAGAGGTTCATAAGACATGTAAGTAGCATGATGAATTTTGGTTTGAATTATGAGAGTGTTTAAGTGGTGCGTTTAGGACGCGTAAGTGGGTGTAAAATTCTGCTTAAAACCAGAAAGTACAAACTGTAGTATCAAAGTCTAAATGGCATATGTAAGAGTGGGTAAAGGTTTTAAATAAGAATAGGACTATGGTAGATAGCTTAGATATCCATCATAGTTGAGGTTACATCATATTGGGTTGAATTCCTAATTGATGGTAGCTTATAATGTGTTTAATTGTTTAGATTGTTCGTGAAGTTTTATGAAGTTTTGTTGGATCCTTTTGGAAGCTGAGCATCAGGTGAGTTTTATAGTCCCTCTTTTTAATGTTTTTAAATTGGGATGGAAATGATGCTAAGTGTTTCGGAAATGTTTTGAATTGCTATGATTATGTGTTTTGATTTCGTGTGGACATTATGTGATTGCATATGGCTTGTTGTTGCATGATATTGTGTTGTATTGAGGATCATTAATGGTGGGGCTGATCATCTCACGAATCGTTAATTTGAGAATGATCAACTCAGTGAGTTGGTATGGGTCCAGGCCTAAATATAAGCTTCAAATGGTAGACTTTTAACTGCAAAAGTGACGTATGTGGGATCAGAGGGGTACGCCTACCTAGTATATGTATGGTTGGTTTGATATGATGATTTGGTTTGCATGTTAGCATAAGTTCATATTTTGCATAATTGTCCTATATTGTTTGGTTAATCACAGTAATTGGTTTGGAAGGTTTATAATGTGTGTCTTAAACCTATGACTCTCACCAACCGTTGTGTTGACGTTTTAAGCATCATTTTCAGGTGAGCATCCGGGGGATAAGATAAAGAGAAATGGCTAGAAAGAGACTATAGGATGTCTTGGAGTTTATGGCTTTATTGTCTTGAATTTTGCATTGTTTGAATTTGGATAATTGTTGTATGTCTTTCTATTGAAAACTATAAAAATAAGAAAAAAGTACATAAAAATAGCATAAGAGATAAGCTGGAACAAGAATCAAAACCTAGAAATAGGCAAAACGCTTAAACTTCTACACCTAGGCACGAATAGCTCAACTAAACCTTAAGACAAATAAACTAAATAAGCTAAACTAACTCTAAATAAGCAAATACAAAAAGCAATTAAGCTAAATTAAACAAGATAAACACAACAGTACTAACAACAGTACTACCAGTATTAACTAACAGTATTAACTTGAAGTTAGTACTGCTAGTTATAAGTTAGTACTGTTAGCCTAAGTTAGTACTGCTAGGCTAATAAAACACAAAGAAACAATAAATAAGCAAACAAGCTAAAACAGAAGTTTAATTACCCAAAATAAGCACTTAAGCATAAGGATAAGCAAACAGAATAGACTATAATGATAGATAAGCTAGAAAACTAAAACTGATAAACTATTGAAAATACTTTGAAAAGGAAAATAAGCTTAAATAAGCTTACTCCTAAAAACAGTAAAGGAAAATGGTTTAATCTACTCTAAAAAGCTAAGGAAATCTTAAATAAGCAGAAATAATAAGCTGATAAGCTAAAATGAACCACCAGTACTAACAGTTTTAACTAACAGTACTAACTTGGAGTTAGTACTGGTAGCTTTAAGTTAGTACTGCTAGTTTTAAAATCCCAAAAATGAACTAGCAGTACTAACTAAAGGGTTAGTACTGTTAGTTCAAAATACCCCTTAAAGTTTTCACAAATCATTTTTCTTTTATTATTAAGCTGATTTGGTCCTTAATTATTAAAAACAGATTGTTAAATAACAAAATAGAATACTTATAAACAGGTTTTAGTCAAGAATAAGCACTAATAAGCAGTTCTACAGTAAATAAGAAAACAAGAAAAAGAGAAACTTACAACACCCTTGCTCAAAACAGGGCTAAACCAAGTATCTACAAGCTCTAGCTTGCATAAAACAAGCTAGTAGTGTCCATAAGCCCATCCAAAACTGGCTTATCATCCATAAAGTAAGCTGAGGTATATGTGAGAGTGATTTTTGTAATTTTACTCTTAACTACTTAACCCTTTTTTATCTTTACTTAATGAAAACAGCTTATAAGTAAACTGTAATGATGACTTTTTGAACACAAAACAACACAATTAAGAAACTTAGCACTTGGAATTGTAAATTGATTTAAAACTCAAATTGTATTAAAACTTGAAAGTGTTACAAAGCTGAAAGTAAAAGCTGTAAATGACTTAAAAAATTAAGCTAAGATTAAAAACTGAAATTAATTAAAAACTAACTCTTTAAAAGGTTTACAAAAAGCTCTTATATATAGCCGAAGTCTTCATCTCTTGGACTTGCAGCTTGT
>BQNB010103597.1:7635-24002 GCA_026074375.1 Tanacetum coccineum | reverse complement strand
TCTATCATTTTGTAGTTTGCAAGTGAAATACAAGAAAATGACAAGAAACAAGGGAAAAAGGGCTTAAAGTGTAATTATCTGAAGAATGTTATGGCATAACACAAAAAATGGTTACACCGTAACATAAATTAAGCAAGTACGAAGATCAAGGACAAGGTTACGGCGTAACACCATATCTAGTTACGCCATAAACAAGTATTTGGAAGGAAATCTTACCCAAGATAGGGTTACGACGTAACGCCCCTTATGGTTACGCCGTAACCATGAAGATCCACAAATATAGAATGAAGATCACGTACATATGGAAATTATTTGAAGGTTATAGCGTAACACAATATCTGGGTACGCCGCAACAACTGCTTATTTATGGAATGCCGTGTAAGAGGGTTACAGCGTAACACACTTATCAGTTACGCTGTAACAGGTTCGATACCTATAAATAGAGGCATCATTCAAGCTATTCCGACATCACTTCTTCTACAGCCAATTGGAGAGGCGACAAAGGCTTCCAACCTTCAAAGAATTTCACCTGGAGTCTAAGGGAGATCACACTTTACTTACTTTTTGTATTTAATCGTTCAAAAACGAACACTGTAAGAATTATGAGCTTTCAATCTATGATTACTTCTATTTCTTGTTGTGTTTCTGTTACCATGAGTGGCTAAGCACTTAAAGTACTGGCTTAGTTATGAAATTACTATTGTTATGATGTTTGTTTCCTGTTAGATTACGGTTTCGTTAGATATTCCTTGACTATCGTGTAACCCTGGGTTTTGGTAGTACGGGTGGTTTGGACCTTGCTTGCCCTATTATTAGATTATCTAGTCAATATGGGATCCATCAGGTACCAGGGATGATCTATGACCCCAACCCCTAGTGTATGAAATTAGTTAAAAATCACAAGAACTCTTTCAGAGAGGGTTAATAATCTGTATAGGTTATTGGATCAGTTTTGGGAATAGTTAGGATTAATCACTGCAACCTGAATATCCTACCTCCTATACGATTTGGACTGAGTCGGAATCGCGAGAAGTATAGGATAGACTATATATGCCTATTCAAGTATATTGACCTTAAAAACCACTAATGAAACCATAGTTTAACATTGCACAAGAAAACGTTTTCATAACAGTAGTAATGAAGTAACTAGGTTAACATGTTTTCTCTCTTGATATCTTCAACTCTTTTAATTTTTAGTATTTAATTTTATTGTTATTTTAAATTCATTTCAACTCAAATCAAAAACCATTTTCTAAACGTGACATTTAAAATTAAAACTAATTACAACTTAGCTCTTGGGATAACCTCGGATTTACCATTCTATACTATCCACGATCGGGTTCTCTGCCCGTTAGTGCGTTGTCAGGTAGATCGAGTTTTATAAATTTAAAACTTGGTAAAAATATATTTTAAAATAAAATACGCATCAAGTTTTTGGCGCCGTTGCCGGGGAGCTAAAAATTAGTAATAATTTGAATGTCTGTATATATTTCCTTTTGTAAATATATTATGTTAGTTTTTCTTGTAAGTTTTCAGATATGGAAGATGATGTAGACATCAGCGCGCTCACCATAGAGCAGTATATAGCTTTGATTCCAGATGACATTAAACCAGGCATAGTGAACCCCAAGATTGATGATGACGTCGAATTTGAGATAAATGCAAACTTTATGAGGGAATTACGACGCAAACTTTTCGTAGGCACCGATGATGAAGACGCTTACGAACATGTGCGTACGGTATTAGAGATTGTGGATCTCTTCAACTTCCCTGGCGTCACTCACGATGCAATTATGCTTAGGGTATTTCCAATTACACTCAAGGGACGAGCCTTGAGATGAAAAAACAGGCTTCCAGCAAGGGCAATCACTACATGGGATCTCCTTAAAAAAGAATTTATTTTGCAATTTATTGCTTAGTAATTTCCAATTACACACAAGGGACAGCTTGAGATGGCGAAAAAATAAAGGCTTCCAGCATGACAATACACTACATGGGAAACGCCTTAAGAAAAAAATATTATTGAGATGATGTATCACCCGTTCATAACTAGCCAGAGAAATAGTAGAATACCGCAACTTCAAGCAAGAGATGGAAACGAGACCATTGTATCATGCTTGGGAAAAATAAACAATAAATCTTTACCTATGTCTGTTGCGTGATCTGAACTGACAACATGAAGGTTCATATCATCTCCATTGGATAGACAACACCAACACCGCAAAATACTCAGACTCTAACGGTCTCATTCCTCTGATGACACCAAACACAAGCCCTAGAATCAATACAATCATACAGACCATCGCCAATGACTGGTCGAAAAATAACCTCTAGGGGAAAGAATAAACGATAGGGTCTTGTGACAACGTTGATCCAATTATGAAGAGTTGTCTTCGAAGGGAACATCCAGACCAAAAGAGCACCCTCACAAAAAGAGGATGAGGCATATCAAGCATAGCTAGATATATGTGAATCCTAAGGAAAAATTGTCATCAAATTTTGCGACAACACAATTAAAAAACATACCGCTGAATGATGAAAGGATGAGGAGAAGAATCTCTTAGAAAACACAGAATCGAACATAAAGGCACAATAAAAGCTACAACAACAAACCGTACAGAAAAAGCTTATCAAGTAACCCATAAAGTCCGCACTAATACAAAGAAAAAAGTTAAGGCAATAACTGACAATGGGTAAGGAAATACATGAAGGAGAGCCTGTTCCTCGTGACTTAATCACCTACGCCGTCTCTTGGATACATTTTGAAGAACAAATGGGTAGTCCCTATACAGAACACGCGAAAACCTTGTATCTTGCATAAAGTTAGAAATCCAGAGGAAATTCAATAACAGAGCAAAAGCTCAGGTGAAAAGGAAGGGAACATGGAAGTCGTTGGTACATTACAAGCAAGATGTAGAAAGGCAGAGGCAAATTTCTAGCACCCACGTCCATACACACTTATACTAACCTTAAACTTAGTAGTGTAGCCACAATACCACTGGGACCAGATCCATGTATAAGGATTAACATTGAAAGGAGAAAAGGAATAATGATTATAAAATCTTCTAAAAGAAAATTGTAAGTCAACCTTTGACCCCATCATGACAAATCCACAAGGATCACACCACCTAACGACGAATATGTAGCACCCGCTACAAATCCTATGACTAACAGTGGTAATTAAACAAATTCGAGAGGAAGGAAATTTTCTCATATTACAGAGGTTGCCCAAAAAGAATATGATAACCCTGTCATAAAAACACATGATTGTGAGACCTTCATTCAGAAATTACTACACCAAGTGAGCTAATCATCAAGGGAAATGAAATTCTCAATAGTAGGTAATGGTTCTAATTTGCATTCCCCTAGACCTCAGATAGCAAATCAATGGTGTTCATTGCTGCTTCACCGACTCCGTGCATCGTAATTTCAAGTGAGTGGGACTACACCATAATACTTGCATAAGGGTGGAGTCAAGCTCATGACTCAAACAAAAACAAGCGCTTTGTGGGAGGCACCCCATGACTATCTTTCATTCTGGCGCTCATAGTTGTTTTGTATGGTTATAACTTTAATTTAGCAGGATCTAACCCGCTAGAGGGTCAATTTAGCGAGACCAAGCGGATCGACTTATTTATCATGTGTAAGCTTTGCTGAAATTCTACAGTAAGTTACGGCGTAACAACTTTAGTTTACGTCGAACCACTGCAGTTCCAACATAAACCAATTCATGGGTGTAACGCCGTAACACCTTAAAACTTTATATCCATTTTACCACTTCATTCAACGTACACCATCAGAGTTAACGCCTAACCTCCTTTGTGAATCCTAAAAATTAAGTTTTAACATGTCCTAAACATTTGTTATAAGTAAATAGACTTTGTCGTATGTTCTCTGGAACCCTTACGAGACTAAAGCTCGTCCACTTATTAGCGCTACCAAGTGGTTTACAAAAGGCTTGTTGCATATGCTAAATGACAACCAAGGTAGATTCCTACGAAAGTGAGCTGGGTTTATATTTCCTGTAATGCACTTTGAAAATTCTTTATAGAACGATTTTAGGCTTTGGGGTGGAGTTTTTTTGAATCACAGGGATAAATGAGCTTCTCGGAAAAACGCAATAATTTAAAAGATATCCGCCAAAATTCAATATCTCAGTAAAGCAAAATGCGCAGGGAGTTATTTTGTCTTAATTCTACTCTTCCTTTTTTTTTCATTCCTATAATGTATAATAAGGAACATTGGTACAAATCAAAAAGTGGGGGTATGGCGGGGTAGGAATTAAATTTGACGTATCTTTTTGGTCCTTCGATTTTCTAGATTTTCTTTGAAAAAGAGCCAATTATTTAAATTTGTTGACCAATATTTCTTAAATAAACTAGAATATAATTCTTGTCCGAAGGCACATTACCCTTTATTATACTTGGTGAGATTATATGCTCATAATATTCCGTTTCCATCATATTACCTCAAAAATTCCACACTAAAATATTAGAATGTGTCGTAGTATTGTAACTTTTAATCTAGGCATGTACATCATTTCGAGACCTGATTGATTAGCAGGATTAGATAGTTTGAGAAGGCAACACTTAGAAAATCACCCAAATAGCCTATAAAAGTAGTTTTTATATGACTTGTTACAACTGACTAAAATGGGTGGTCGACCTCCCGGGTGATAAACCCTTTTGGTTGCACTCAATATAAGTGCAAGATACCCCTATATTCACCCCATGACTGAGGGGCCAGTTTATGTATTCAGCCTCCTACTCTATAAAGTTTTCGTTACATCATTTCATCACCTTAGCCTACCCCGTAGTCTTTATTTTCTTTTAGTGTTTGAAATCTCTGGCTACTTAAGGTCAATGGTTCGGGAGGAATGGGAAACGATAAGCTATATGCCATTCGTGAATGATCCAATCGTTATGATCCTATAAAGACCCGCCCCCATGTCATCACCAACTTAATTAAAACATTGTTTATCTCAAGTGAGGGGGGATGAGCGAAATTATATCGGAATGTTACAGGGAGCAATAATTATAAGATTTAAACTCCTAGACATATTCATATTTCATCATGAAAAAAGTAAAGAAAAGAGAGGGGGGTAAACAAAAAGCCTGTGCTAAAAAATGTAAAGAATGGTGCAAAATAAAAAAATAATTATAAAAAATGGAGAAAGTAGCCCATATTTTCGCACCAAGAATCTCTCCAGTAATTAATGAAAAATGGAGCTAGTAGCCCATTATTATACACAAAAGTCAATCCCCATAACTCATGAAAGAATGGAGCTAGTATCCATTATAGAAGGACCAGTTATTTGAACTTAGACTCTTGGAACCCATGGATGGACAGTGGCTATTTATGCTAACCTCAGATTTGCTGTATAGACTATGTTGTTTTGTGTTTATTTATAATAAACAACCGTTAAATGGGTATGCTCCAGATGTCTATCCTAACTCCTTATCCACTCCTTTTAAACCATATTAAACCTTTGTTGCCTCCGAGAATTATTTAAGACCCCTAATTTCTAAACTGGTGCCGATTAGGTAACTTTTATAAGCTTATGATAGACTACATTCATGCAATGACTTAATGCAATTTAAGCGATCACAGCCCAGAAAAAGAAAACACGTAGACTAAGTATAGAGTTGAATGACTTTTATAATCCCCTTTTTGTAGAGGTGTTTCGCTTGAGTATAGGTTTTCTAGCCATAAGTGTTTTTATAGATTAATTCATAAAAGTTAATTATCGAAAAACTTTTTATGAAATTTCTAAACCGTTCTACTTTAGGTGCAAGCCTATAGTCAATGTGAATATTTTTCCTATCATTTTTTATGTAGTTTTCAACGTGCATATGCGAGGAAAATGACAAGAAACAAGGGAAAAAGGGCTTAAAGTGCAAAATAAGTTGAAGAATGTATTACGTGGGGCGTAACACAAAAAAATAGGTTACAACCAGTAACCATAAATTAAGTGAAGTGACGAAGATCAAAGACAAGTTCGGCTAACAAAACCATATTTAAGTTAAGCCAGTAAAAAACCAGTATTTGGAAGGGAAATCTTTACCCAAGAAGTGTGTTTACTGGCATAAACACCACCGGATATGGTATATGCCGTAACCAGAAAGATCCACAAATATATGAAATAAAGATCAACGTACATATGGAAATATTATTTAAAAGGTTATTGATCGTAACACACCGCAACAACTGCTTTATTTTATAAGATGCCGTGTAAAAAGGGTTACGTCGTAACACGACTTATACAGTTACGTCGTAACAAGTTTTGATACTTATAAATAGAGGCCCGTCATGTCAATCTATCTCTGGACATCACATCCTTCACAGCCAATAGGAGAGGCAACAAAGAGACTATCCAACTTTCAAAGAATTCCACATGGAGTCTGGAAGTCACGACTTTACTTACTTTTTGTATTTAATGCGTCTCAAAGATACGAAATACTGTAAGATATATGAGCTTTCATCTATGATTACTTCTATTTTTTGCTGTGTTCTATATACCATGCAGCGCTAAGCACTAAAAGATGCAGGCCTATTATGAACTTCAGTGTATGTTAAATGTTTGTTTCTTGTTGAGGTATTAACGGTTTCGTTAGATATTCCTTGACTATCCCTGAACCTTGTGGTTTTGGAAGTACGGGTGGTTTGACTTGCTTATGCGCCCATTTTTAGAGATTATCAGTCAAATAAGGGATCCATCGGTACTAGTGGAGAATCTATGCCTCTGACCCCTAGTGTAGGAACTGAACCGGATCTCCGCACTTAACACTACCTAACATACTTAAAAATAAAAATAACTCTATTCAAACGAGAGGGTTTTAATAAACTGTATTAGGGGTATTGAAAGTCATTTTGGCAAATGATTATAGAATTAATCACTGCAACCTGGAATATCCCACCGTCCTTAACGATTTGAGACCAGAAGTCGGAATCAACGGAAGTAATAATGATAAGGACTATATATGCCTATTCAAGTTTATCGACCTTAGAAACCACTAATGAAACCATAGTTTAACATTGCACAGGAAAAAACGTTTTCATAATAGTAACTATGAAGTCAATCTAGGTTAGCCCGTATTCCCTCTCCTTGATAGTCTTCAACTCTTTTATTTTTTTCATTAATTAATATTTATTATTGTAAAAGATTTTAAATTCATTTCAATTCAAATCAAAAACCATTTTCTAAACGTGACATTTCAAATTAAAACTAATTACAACTTAGCTCTTGGGACGACCTCGGATTTACCATTCTATACTACCCACGCGATTCGAGTTTCTCTGCCCGTTAGATGCAGTTAGTCAGGTAGATCGAGATTTATGAAATTTAAAACTTAAATAAAAATATATTTTTAAATAAAATACACGCATCAACGGTTTACCTTCATTAACATAGAATATCTAGATACTATCTCTGCTAATATCCAAAATTAAAGAATTATAAATTTTGACCCCTCCTACCTCGCTTGCATTGATTCGTCCGCACGCTCAACCCCACCACCACCACACCATCACAAATTTTTGAGTTAGTTGCGTTATCCCTTTAGTAGCGAAGCATACCACATTATTCTCCCCTAATACTCACACCAACCAATACTTGAACCACCACACTCATCCTAGGAATTATATTTTTCCTGTTGTAATGTATAACATTATGAATGTGAGCACACATTCATTCATTCATCAATTTCCTACACACACAATCAAAATTTCTCTCAATTTGGCTCGACTTTACACTTGGCTCGGCCGAAAACACAGCCCAGCACCCACTATTGTATGGTGTTTTGTATTTCCTGATCTCTAATATTGGGTACTTTGATGTCCAGGTGGTTAATTTGTGACCATATTCAGTTTAATAACAAGAGAGCGTTCGGGTTAATATACATCATTCTTCTTCATTCTTGTAAGAAAACTTCATCTTTTCTTTTCTTACATATTTCGTATATCATCTAAGCATACATCTTGAATCTCTTCAAAATCATCACCTATGTTTGCGTAAAGGATTTTTATAAAGAAACTAGCAAAATAAAAAGGGTTGTACAACTTGTTTATGTTTTTGAACTTATTCTTAATATTATTGTACTTTTAGGTTAAATATAT
This sequence comes from Tanacetum coccineum, assembly GCA_026074375.1. Classification (NCBI taxonomy): domain Eukaryota; kingdom Viridiplantae; phylum Streptophyta; class Magnoliopsida; order Asterales; family Asteraceae; genus Tanacetum; species Tanacetum coccineum. Next base: position 15,887 of record BQNB010103597.1, on the reverse strand, counting down.
GATCTTATGTGTTAATAGTGGTTCTTAGTGTTATTGTAACAATCGGTGGAAGGGATATGTAGTCTTGAAGTTGTTTGAGTGTTGGTATCAATCGGTGGAAGGGATTATGCTAGAAATGAAGTTGTGATGTTTGCGGCTAATATACATGTATAAAAACGTATATAAAAACTTGGACATAAAACGTATAATAAAAAGTATATAAAAACATGTATTAAAATATGTGTATAAAAACGTGTATAAAAATATGTATAAAAACGTGTAAAAAAATGTGTGTTTAAAAAACATGTATAAAATTTAAAAATAATTAGAAAATAAATATAAAATAAAATAAAATTTTAGTTAATTAAAAACGGTCGTTAGTATAGAGGACTAACGTTTAAAACATCCGTTCGCTAAGTGGACTAACGTTGACATATTAACTCAAAGGAAAATTAACTCAAAAGAAAAAAAATGCCACGTTAGATTTTTTTTACAAATTTAGCCGATCTAGCCGGTAGTCAGTAAAACTGCGACTATATTAGTACGAAAGTAAAAGTTGAGGTATTACATGAGTACTTCTGTGGGTACACGTACCATATCGGGACATTTAAAAAAATATGTGGCTATTTAATGCCTTAAACATTTTTTTTTGAAAAGTATGATCTCACTTTTAAAAATACAGTGTTAGTGATTTTTGGTTTGTATGTTTTGTATTTGCTTTTATTTTGGGTCATTTTATATGTAAGAGCATCAGGTATCATAACTTGGCAACACCAAGTTTTTGCTGCCACGTCAGCGCCACATCAGCATAACACCAACACCAACACCACTCCCCTAATCATAACACCAAATAACACCACTCGCCTCTTTATTTTCATAAAACCCCCACAACAATTATTTCATTCTTTTAACAAACTAACCATTTCATTCATAAAATTCAAATAAACATTACAATACTAAAAAAAACAAACGTATACACTCTATTGTATAAAAGAGATTGTGATATTGTAAAAGTCTCATTTTTATTGTACACTTTATATGTGTAGCAAGCAGGGTATAATATGATTGCTTAATCAAGGTTTTACAATAGTCGACAATAAAAAATAAAAAATGCGTAAAATCAATTCTTTTGTTTATTAAAAATATATTATTTAAAATCTAGTTAGTAATAAAAATTGCCCCCCCCTCCGGTTAATTAACCATATACCAAGCGGAGGTGAGAAGCCAACATCCACATAAAGCGAAGTTACACACACAAAATCACATGTTGATCATAATGATGCAACATCACATATGCATATTTTGATTTTGTGTGTACGCCAATCAACTCCCTACTATATCCAAATGTTTAATGAGATAAGTATCTTTTATTTACTCTCTAAACAAATATCAATGTTTGTATAATTTTTCTTGGTCTTAGAATACGTATATTTAAGAATTTTTTGCCATAACTTTAAACAACATATCATAATTACACAACACGCACACTTGCCAACATAATATATAAAGAATCTCTCAATTCAAGAAAGTAGTAGTAAATGAGTAGTAGTAGAACCACCCACTCTTTCAGGTCTTTGGGCAGAGAGATATTATTCTAAAATACAATATTCGTTTGTGTATTTTAGCAGTAATCGAACCACCCTCCATGTGCCTGCCTTTGACCCCCTTCATTTTAGCCTCACTTTATTAGTTTTATTTTTTGGAATCTTGTGGTGCTAGCAATTATTTTTCATGTGGGTAGTAGTAGTTTGAGTTCTGTGGAGGAGTTGACCTAAATTATTTGTCTTCATTTGGGAATCTTTATAGTTTATTTTGCTTAAAGATTTCACTTTGAAATGTGGGTATTCGATGTAGATTGGTTTTGAATTTGATTCTGAAATGGGTTTTATTGCACTTTATTGAATTTGAGTGGAGACTAGGGTTCAGGCGAGCTTGATTTTGTACAGTGGGAACTAGGGTTCTTGGAGCTTGATTTTGACTTTTTGAAGTAAAAGTGTTTTTTCTTCATTTGGGAATTTTTATAGTTCTTTTTGCTTAAAGATTGGATTTTGAAATGTGGGTATTGTTTAGATTGGTTGTTTGATTTGGTTCTCAAGTGGGGTTTTGGTAATTTGCTGATTTGAGTGAGAATTAGGGTTCTTGGAGGTTGATTTTGACTTTTTTGAAGTCAAACTGTTAGTGAAAATGGCTTGTATGAAGTTGGGATCTAAAGCAGATGCATTTCAGAAACAAGGGCAAGCTTGGTATGTTTTTAAAGCTTTTTCTAGATTTTTTCATTCTTTCTGATTTTTTGATTATATGAGTATGTATCTGTATTTGTGTATGTGTATCATGAAGGTGTCCTTTTGTAAAATGCATTTTTCTTTTTTTATAATTGTACTTTGTAGCTGATAATATGTGTGTAACAAGTTCATGCCTTGTTTTGGATTGTTAGATCTGTTACGGTGCTGAATCGTTCTGTGACATTTCTGTTCCTTGATTTGAATACTTGTTATGTTATTGTGTGTGTTTGGTCATTAGGACAATTTAATCATGGGAAAGTTATACATTATATAAGTTGTTATAATATGTTATCTGATCTGTGAACAGATATGTTAGAATGGTACTGATGTGTTTTGTCTTTTGAAGCTCATAAAGTGCTTGATGATTTGTAGACTTCAGATGGTTTGGTCATAAATTTTTTGGTGTTTTTTTCAAGTTTCACATTAAGTTTGTGTTGATGAAAAGTCTAAAGTCGTGTATATCGAAATTTAGTAGATTTGTGAGTTGTGAGGTGTTTGACACTTTTACGTCTAAAGTCATAGGGGAATTATCTTCCGGCAAAGAGAACTGGATTGGACTCAGGGTTGCTTTTCCAGCTACCATCCTGTTTTTCAAATCTAAAGAACCTGTGTAATTTGGTTGACCTAAAAAGTCGAAGGGCAGGACCATATTCACATTAGGACGTTGATTGCATTGATGGGTGTTTTTTCAAGTTCAATACTTCACACTTCCAGCTTTATATAATTTAATACTTTAATGTTGTTACAATCATGTTTTTTTCTTCCTTTTTCTATATTTGAAGTGTTGGGTTTTATGATCTAATTAACAATTAAATAACACGAGTACGCAACGGAATAATAGATCTCATGTAGAATACAATAATTAACAAGATAGAAAATATGTACCTTTTAGCACGAATCGATACACCGATTCTAGCAGACGAGATACAAAATGAGATTCCACCCTTTTAGCAAACGAATCGATGAACCACCGATATAGTAACCGAATACTCACCAGTCTGTCTATATAGCCTTGTGTATAATAACAACACGTGAAACCCCAAGATCTAAAGAAGATCCCTCTAAGCTTCCACACACAATACGTTCGTAGCAAACAATGAAGTATGCTAGTACTAATAGTGTAAGCAAACAATAACTGCAACTCTTGGATCTAATCAATGAGCAAGTAATGAACAGGAAGAAAACCAAAAACCCTAAAGGGTTTTTTGGGTTTGTTAGCCGAAATTCTAAGAGTGAGAGGAGAGATTTCATGTATTTTAACTTGATAGTAAACTATCCCTTATTGATACATCCCAAGACCTCCTTATATACTACAAGATATCTTGGAGGAAAAGAAAACAAGCCCAAGCCCATAAGCGGTGCTTGTTTCGGCCGGCATAAGGAAGAGAGGGGGAGGACCCCACTTTTCTTTTTCCCGTTTTGCATATTAGTCCCTTATGTTTAACATATTATAGCCACCATTAGATAGCGTAATATAGAGGATCTTAATTATGTTTACTTAAATCACTATTTCTAAACATTGTTTACAGGAATTAAACGCGGGAGAGGCGTCGCTCCTTAGGCTCGACTACAATAATCCGGAACATATATTTAATACATGGACATATTCCAACATTAAGGACCTATTAGATATGTATGCAGTTTCTCTAGTTTGATGACAGTAGCAAGTCTGACTGAAAATGTCAAAGGGTATGTTTGTTTTGTTGCTTTTGTGCAATCGTGGTATTTAGTATAGCTACCATCATGTTTCTCAGAATTTAAAAACTCTTTCCAAGTTTAAATATTAAGAGTAATATGCTTGACCTCATATGACAAAGAATACTTATCATCTGTGAACAGAAACTGGTTTGCTTAAAGGGTGTTATTTCTTGTTTTACACCAAGTTTATCTGTAATTTTGACATGTTTACCGCACTATTATCCAAATATTGAAGAACCCATATCGAACTTAAAGAAAAGAACCTTAAAAGTCAAAATGTACATATATAGTTTACTCGTTCACTAATTTGGACATTCAAATTTGAAAATTATTGTAGGTTTTGCACAACTGGTCTCCCAAGTGATATCGTCGTTGAAGTGGAAGATATGTCTTTTCATCTCCATAAGGTAAAGCTTTATTATTTCATTTCAATCTGTACTTCATTTGTTGTCATGTTTTGACTTTTGGTGTCATACTTGACATCGACCGTCTAACCAACAATATATAGTTTCATAATAATGTGAATGTCTTTGACTTGATAAAAAAGTTCAGCAATTATATCATAAGGTCACAAGCTACCTGACATATGAATAGAGTTATTATCTTAAAAATGTGAAATCATAAGGACTAGCAAATTAGTGTTTGACATTCAAAGTCAAAGGATGAGACAAACAGAAAATACAACTCGAGTTGCTTAGAAACTTCTACAGAAATATATCCATCTCAAAAAATTATTATTCTTTTGCAGTTCCCGTTGCTTTCGAGAAGTGGAGTCATGGAAAAGTTGATAGCGGAAGCATCCGAAAAAAGAGACGGGAATTGCACCATAACCCTCGACGACATTCCTGGTGGATCCCGAACATTCGAACTCATTGCTAAGTTCTGCTACGGTGTAAAACACGAAATCACTGCTTCCAACGTGGTACACCTCCGATGTGCAGCCGAACATCTCGAAATGACCGAAGAATACGGCGAAGACAACTTAATCTCACAAACCGAAATATTTTTCAATCAAGTCGTGCTAAAAAACTGGAAAGATTCTTTAAAAGCACTCCAAACATGTGTCGATCTCCCTCACGCCGAAGACCTTAACATAACAAAACGGTGCATCGAGTCATTATCGGTCAAAGCAAGCACCGATCCGAATCTATTCGGTTGGCCAGTGATTGACCATGGCGGGCCCATGCAGAGCCCCGGGGGTAGTGTGTTGTGGAACGGGATAAGCACTGGTGCCCGGCCTAAAACCGTGAGCTCAGATTGGTGGTATGATGACGCCTCATCTTTAACTTTATCTCTCTTCAAAAGATTAATTTTAGCAATGGAAGCTCGTGGAATTAAACAAGAAATCATCGCGGGGTCACTTGAATATTACGCGAAAAAATATTTACCAGGACTAAGTCGCCGTAAAAGTGCACAAACGGGTCCTGCCGTCACTGACCCACCATCAGAAGAAAACCAGAAAATATTGCTCGAAGATGTCGGCCGTTTACTCCCAATGCAAAAAGGGCTCGTTTCAACTAAGTTTCTATTCGGGCTTTTAAAAACTGCGTTGATCATCCGAGTCGACCAATCATGCATATTGAATTTAGAAAAAAGAATCGGGATGCAGTTAGATCAAGCGACACTTGAAGATCTATTAATGCCAAATTTTTCTTATTCGATGGAAACGTTGTATAATATCGAGTGTGTACAAAGGATGGTTCAGCATTTTATGGTAATTGATCAGGCGACAGGTGGTGGTGGCGGTTCTCCTTGTTCTATTGAGGATGAACAGTTGTTGGGCTCACCATCTTTGACACCTGTCACAATGGTGGCTAAGCTTATTGATGGTTACTTGGCGGAAGTTGCACCGGATGTTAATTTGAAGCTCGGGAAGTTTATGTCTCTTGCTGAGGCTGTTCCCGAATATGCTAGACCGTTGGATGATGGATTGTATCGCGCTATTGACATTTATTTGAAGGTAAAAAACTTGAAACGGGAAGGTTGGGTAACGGGCAACATTTTGGATCATGTCGTAACGGGTGGTCTGTTACATAATAATATCAAGGGAACGACCCATTGCGGAAAAAGTTTAAGGATTGCATTGCCAAAATGGTGAAAGTTTAGTGCCTTACTATTATTAACTCTTTTAGAAAAACCATTTCAATTAAAATTTTTAGGTTTTATGAAAGTTGGATGACTTTCTGACCTGTTTTCTTTATAAGCTATCTTTTTAAAACTGTTTGACTGAATCGCCCTTGTGTTAACATTGCGAAACAACTATTTTAAAGGGTATTATGGTCTTTTGTTAAATCTTGCTATTTTTTCATATGCAGTCTCACCCATGGTTAGCAGATTCCGATAGAGAACAACTCTGCAGACTCATGGACTGCCAGAAATTATCATTAGAAGCCTGCACGCATGCTGCACAGAACGAGAGACTCCCATTAAGAATCATAGTACAAGTTCTTTTCTTCGAGCAGTTACAGCTCAGAACCTCTATAGCCGGCTGCTTCTTGGTCTCAGACAATCTTGACGGGTCAAGACAGTTAAGAAGTGGGTTGGGCGCATCACAGGAGGGTGGCTGGAACACGGCCGTGAGGGAAAACCAAGTTCTGAAAGTAGGTATGGATAGTATGAGGATGAGGGTATCTGAGCTAGAAAAAGAATGTTCTAACATGAAGCAAGAGATTGAAAAATTGGGTCGAGTTAAGGGCAGTAGCGGTGGCGGCGGTGAAAAGGGTAGTGGAGGCGGAAGCACATGGGGTAACATGTCTAAGAAGTTTGGGTTTAAATTTAAGTCTCAGATGTGTAGTGCACAAGAGGGAAGCGTTACTAAGCAAAGTAATCCAAGTAGCAAGGCTGAAAAGGTTAAAGAGAAGCAACACAAACACAAGAAAGATTTGTCTTGGGAAGGGTAAATTTGGAAATATAAATATTTAGTCGGAAAAATATTTTTTTGGCAACTATACCTTAGACTAAAGTTTCGGGGCACTGTACTTAAAAATTTGTTCATCTGGTTAAAGTATCTTGCATTGAGATCACTTTGGTTGATTGTAAGACGATTGGGCAAAGGGTGATTTGGATGTTAAGTATACTGGCCAACCAAGTAAATTTGAAAAGTACAGTGATTGAAAGTTGTTTTGCACTTGGTATAATTGCTGAACAAATATTTTTTAAGCGGCAACCTCTTTGTATGTTTTTCAGGTATTGTTCATTATATTGTGCGACTTGAAAATGTTGTTGTGGGTAAAACTCAGATGTAACAAGACTCAAATTTAGAGAAAAGAAGTACATTTAATTTGTTTTTGTATTTGTTTAGTTTACTTTTTCTTTCATTTAGCCTATCTATCATTAGGGATGTTTGGACATGGTGAAAATCGTTTGTTGTCGCTTCTCGCATTTGGACAAATAGTGTATTTGGCTTTTTTGATGTATTTGCTCAGCGTTACGACACCGGTAGTGCCCAGGGGTGGACATACGACGTTGCTCAGCGTTCGCCAAATAAAATCGGTTTTTTGTGTAAATTTTTTATTGACTTTTTTATTAAAGCGCACCCCATTATAAAATCAAATTCCTCCCACCTTGAAGCCAAATAATCTAAAAACCTTATATCTCTTTCCTTATTTTTGTGTGTACAACGACTTTTGTCAAGAATTTTTTTTTGCCCCTCGTCCTCCAACTTTCTGGATCCGCCACTGGTAGTGTCAACGTTACAACACCGTTGGTGCCCACGTTACAACACCCCCCCAACGTGTGTTGTAACGCGGTGGTTTGTTTATTTGTTTTTCCTTTTTTTAAAGCGTGTGCGTGTTTGTGTTTTTAGTGTGTGTTTTGCATTTTGGTGAGGAAGAAGAAGGGGGAAGAATATGAATGTATTTTGGCTATTTTCAGTTTTAGTCCTTGTGGTTTACTAAGTAAACAAACTTTTTGGCTATTTTAAGTTTTAGTCTTTGTGGTTTTTTTGGCTTGCAAAAATAAAAAATAAAATAAATTATTTTAGTTTTGTAACTTTTAAAAAAAGTGTTATTGTGTATTTTAATTTGATAATTGAAAATAGTTTATTTAAATAAATAGAAAAGAAAAAAAAGACGGCTTCAAAAAGGTGGTGTTAATGGTGTTATGAGTGCAATGGTATTTTGATGTTTTGTTGTTATAATGTTAAAAATGATGTGACATTGATATGGCTGCACTTTTTTGTGTTAATGATGTTATGACACCTTTTGCTTTAAATGCATATATTTTCCAAACTTTATTAAAATGTGCATACCTTATGATAAATTTCTACATCCGCAGCTGTTTCAAATACTTACT